>BQNB010087342.1:0-27945 GCA_026074375.1 Tanacetum coccineum
AAAAGTAAACACACATAATCATCTAGCATACACATAAGGATATTCGTCATTGTTTTGTCTATTAGATATAACGATGTATACTTAGCTTGATTTGATTTGAGAATAAAATAATTCCTCCCCATTTCAAAAATTAATTAAGATCAATATTTTGAAAGGACAAATACACTATTTTTCAAAGATATATCAATTAGAAATGCCCGACTCAAAAGAAAATGTAAAATACAAGTTTTACATTACAATGGAACTTAAAGTTTTGACCACTATGTAGTATTTTGCATTTCTGACTTATTTAAGTTTAGAATGAAGACTTGGAAGTATTTTTAAATGAAAATAGACTCAGTTATCTTTGAAATGGCGGGTGGTACGACTTTTACAGACTTACGGTTGATTTTATATGATTTTTCAAAGTTTGCCAAATTCTGCTAAAACAGACAGACGGCCCCCATAAAGGTGACGGCCCCAGATATATTAGGGGGCCGCCCAAACAATTATGGGACCGCCACCAGAGACCCAAAAACACGTTTTTTATTCAAACTCATTTGGTGACTTGACTGTGGAACATAGGACTTTAAAAAGTTGTTCCAGCACATAAATTTCGTGTTTTAGACATCATTTCTACTCTTACGACTTAGACAAATATAAGTTGACACTTCCAAGTACTTTTGAGAAAATTTTCTTTCAAGCTAGTATACGAAGTATATTTAATAACAAAACTAGTACGAATCAAACAACAAAACACTTTTCATATTTAATCCCCCTTCATGGGTAATTTGATACATGGATCGTACTCTATTTTAAAAACCATTTGTTTTGAAAACTAGAGCGACGTGGCTCTGATACCAATTGTGGAAACCGTAGAGGGGGGTGAATACGTTTCCATTAAAAAACTTTAAATCAAAGATTACATCACTCTTCTACTGGCGGTCCCATATATATATGGGGGCCGCCAAGTATATCAGGGGGCCGCCTGAATTATGGGACCGCCTCCAGAAGAGGTTTTCAGACTAGATCTTTTGTATCAAATCACCAATCAAGTTTGACGCAATATGAGAAGTTTTGATAATTGGTTTATAATAGCTAACACATATTCTAACAATATAATCATACTCACAATATTTAGCACAAAGAGATACACAACCTTAACTAACAAGATATACACAACCAATCACACAATTATGGACACAATGCAAGTATAAAAGTAAAGCGGTAAATGTAAAGAAATAAGTAAAGCGAAAGGTAAAAGAAAATGCAAACCGACACGGTGATTTATAGTGGTTCGGTCACGAAGCTCCTCTTCGCCCTACTCCACTCCCCGAGTATCCAACTCGAGAGTTACTTCACTAATCAACAAGCTCCCTTTCGGCGGAGAAAACCTTATACCAATGCTTACATTATTTTCCGACACTAAGCTAGATGTCGAGTTCTTCTTCGGGTACAACCAAACCCGTTATGTTTTATGGCCCAACATAACAAACCTTGTGTTTTATGGCCTAAACACATAAACCGCGTCGCTTACATTATTTTCCGACACTAAGCTAGATGTCGAGTCCTAATCTTAGCTAGAACCAATCTACCACTTCACCAATGTATTTTAAGGCCTAAAATACTAACCAACCCTCAATCAACCCATCCAAATATATACATCATTTGGATCTACACACTACTAAAGATTGGAAGACATGGACTCGATCTATATGTAACAAATGTTACAAATGGACTAACTAGACTACATAACTTCGGATCTTGAAGATGATCGAAGTTCTTCTCTTGCACATGAGGGAAGAAGGAAAGGATAGAAGATTGGATCAAATTTAAACAAGATTAAACTATGTTAGTGATCAAGATATTTAGAGAGAGAAAATGGATTTTAGAGAGAGAAAGGAATTTGAAAAATCTGTGCAAAGAGAGTTAATTTTCAGCAAGGGGTGGACCAGTATTTATTGCCAGGATTCCCCAACGGTCAGCTGAGGGCGGTCCCGACGGTCCCTTATATATAAGGGGGCTGCCTAGGCCCTAAGGGGGGCGCCCCTAGACTGACGGTCCGATTTTTGTCTTTTTGTGGGGAAGGTTTATCTGACTTAGCTGGCAGCAGTTTTGGGGGGAAAATTTGAATTTCAAATTTTATGTTTTTAAATAAAACTTATTTTTATTTAATTAAAACTATTTTGTGTATTTTTATAAAAGTCTAGTTTTATAAAAATATGATGAATTAAGAAGAAAAATTATTTTTTTGATCACTAATTAAGTTTAATGATTTGTTTATTCATACCTTACGTGATTTACGTCAGGTGTAAACCAATGTTCGTCTTGATGCATACTTGAGACGTCGAGAGATGTTGATGCATGTATGCATTGATGATTTGTGATTACGAGTAACTTGCGCACTTTACGTTATGTATTACAAGTCACATGTTTGTCATCACCAAAACATAAAGAGATCGTATAGATTAAATATCGTAATATTTGCACTAACAAACATATTTGATCGTTTGGATTTGTCTCATCATCTCTACAAAATTCTTATTCATCATTTCCAATTGTCAACAACTTTCGGACTCTTGGTAGTAGTAGTAGAAGAGATATTTCTAGACGTCTCGTCTCGAGTTGCTGAAGTGTCCCAATGGTTGTGGTGAGCGGTCATGTTCTCGATCAATTCGTAACATTCTTTCGGTGTCTTTT
Source organism: Tanacetum coccineum (assembly GCA_026074375.1). NCBI lineage: Eukaryota > Viridiplantae > Streptophyta > Magnoliopsida > Asterales > Asteraceae > Tanacetum > Tanacetum coccineum. The sequence continues at coordinate 2,680 of BQNB010087342.1, forward strand.
GCATAAAAGTTCCTCCCGCTGCAGCATTGATGGTGTCCCGATGACTTAGTGTCAAACCATTGTAAAACGTATCAATTTGTGTAACTAAAATCATGTTATGGTTAGGGCATCGATCAATGGACAATTTATAATGCTCCCATGCCTCGAATAATGATTCCTGCGGTTTTTGTTCAAATTTTGTGATCTCGTTCCTTAATTTAGTCACCATTGAAGGAGGAAAATATTTCGAGAGAAATTTCCTCATCATATCGTCGAAAGAGTGGATGGAATTCCTTGGAAGGCGATCATACCATGCGATAGCATGATGCGTCAAGGAATATGGGAAAAGAGATAAACGAAGGGCGTCATCAGAGACCCCATTTTGTTTCATATGTTGAGTAATTTCCAAAAATTTATCAATATGTCTATTGGCATCGTTGCCCGGTAATCCGTGAAATTGACAAGTATTTTGAACTTGTTGTATCATGTGATGACGAAGTCTAAAATCCGTTGCTTAAATTGGAATCGGGGCAATTGGTCTACCCCGTCCATCTATAGACGGTTGGCACAACTCCTCCATCGATCGGGGAGCTGGCCCATTAGGTCTCACCACCGAAGGTGGACCATTATTTGGTGGAGGAGGGGGCCCCGCAAAAGGCGGTCCCATGTTATTAGGAGGAATGCTCATAACTTTTTTGAAGTCGAAAAAAGATGACGGCTCACCTAAATTCCTTCTTCGAATAAGACTCTCGGGGTTTCTAAGCGGAGAAAATAGATTAAAAGAAGTAGAGCGAGTACTCATGTACTAAAAACAAAATAAGAAAAATAAGATAAAACGAAAATATTTTTGTAACCGATAATCGAACAAGTGTACGGTAGCTCTCTAGAAAAACACACAAAGAAGCGGAGGAGCGGGTAAGCGCGAAGCGTTTTAAAAACCTTCTCCTTTCGGGTCGAAGTTCGTTGGATCGACCCTCCTTAAACCTCTCTTATAGTTTGTTAATCTAAAGGTGAGCCGTTTTCACAAGTGACACAATGGTTGATTTTTATATTTATTTTTTTAGTATTTTATAAAATAAATTGAAAACAAAATATTTTTGTATTTTTATGGTTTTTATAAAAAAATAGAAAATAATAAACAATAACTTCACGGGGAAGGATCTTCAAGGCACTAACTTCAAATACTTCGCGAAAATCGTACACCTTTCCCCGGCAGCGGCGCCAAAAATTTGATTTGATGACAAATAGTCAATATATAATCAAATATATCCTAAATATCTCAAATTAATTATAGTATAGAGAGTATCCCGTTTGATAAGAAAATTGCTTGAGGACAAACAATATTTTATCAACCGGATGTCGTCGTATCCCGACAAGAGGTGAATTTGAAATTCACAAAAGTGTTTTGTTTGATGCTTGAATATCGAATATTTTCGTTTTTGATTTCTAATTCTAAAAATGCAAGAGAAACTAAATAAAAGGCACGCTAAACTATAAATAACGGGAATTAAACATTTAAAGCTATTAAATTCTACGCTAAATTAAACGTGACTAAATACCTAAAACATCAAATTAAATCCTAAGACTTCAAATTGCAAATCTATAAAACCTAAATGAATTAAAATAATTTTTGAAAAGAAATTATATTTTTTTTACTTTTATTTTATTTTTTATGAATTAAAAACAGTTTTAATCTAAATTAATTTTTAAAAATAGCAAACTAATTATTAAAATTCTGAAAAAAATAAAAAAATTACTTTAAACTATGTAGAATCTAAGAAAATTAAAAACTGAAAAAGTGACTGAAGAAATAAGCAGTTAAAAAGCTAAAAAGCACGAATAAGCAAAACTAGAAAAACCCTTAAATAATAAATGAGTTGGACTCTAATGAAAAAGTCCCAGGGGCACAATGGTTAAGGCTTTGGTATGTTGAGGGTGAGGTCGCAGGTTCGAGTCCTGGACCTTATCTTTTTGCTAAATATTTTTTTTTGATTTTCTTTTTAAAACTTTTGTAAAACAAACTAAAATAAGCAACTGTAACAAATGAACTTTTATTAAAACTTAAAAATAAGCCAGGAAAAAGCTATTTAAAACAGACAGTTTAGGCTTTTAAACTATAAGGTTAAACAAGCTAGAACTATTTGGCTTTTAAGACTCTATAAGCTACTAAGAAAAGCAAATAAGCTAAAAACATCTAACTACCTAGACCTAATAAGCAAATGTGACCAGGATTTAACCACCAAAATGAGCTGAAAAGCTATTAAAAGCTAAAATGAATTTTAACTTAAACAAGCAGTTTTGAAAGAGAAATGACCAACTTTGAGCTTAATTCTAGATCAAATAAGCACTTAGAAATAGGAACAGATTAAGTTTATCATCCAAATAACACATAAAAACAAGAATTAGGAAAATTGGTTTAGAAAATAAGCTAGACAAAGGACTTGAAAAAGTGACAGACTACACTAGTATTTTTTTTTTTGCTTTTTTGAAGTTTAAAAAGACAATTTGCAGACCTAATTTTAAGCTAGAATAAGCTGATGTAAAAACTCAAAAAGCTAAAACAGATCAAGCTTGATATCTAATGAGCTTATGTTATCAATTTCAGACCATTAAACAAGCTAAATTTAACTAAAAATAGCTATTGAAAAGTGGCTTTTAAAACTTTGGAAAATGGACTTGAAAACTGACAGAATTTGACTTAAACCAACAAGACAATTGTATACTTACACCATCTATATTCTACTGCATTTTGAGCCTAAAAACAGCAAGAAAACAGCCCCTACAAGCACCTAATCAAGATCTAAGCAAATAAGCCAAAATATCAAACTCAAAACACCACAAATTAAAACTATGTATAGATTAAACACTAAACTTGATATTTGAACTTTAAAAACTTATTAAAACTGGCTTATAGACCAAAATTAAAGCTTGCTGAAAATGACTTAAGTGACAAAAGAGGCTTAGGCAACACTAACATGCGTTAGTGCTGCTTGTGCCAAACACCCCCTTAACATCTGGTTTTCCATTTTTAGGCTACAAAAGAGTGAATTAAGCTAAGATTTGTAAAAACAGATATAGTTTTAAGCAAATAAAGATCAAATAAGCACAAATCAACAGTAAATAAGCACAAATAAGCTATATAATAAGCTGAACAGAATTAAACTAAAATTAAGTAAAAATAAGAAATTAGAACTAGTACCTTGATCCCAGCCAAACAGGGATCTAATTTTGCTCTAAAGAGCTTATCTACAAGCTCCAACTTGTCAGAAACAAGCTGGTGACATCCATAAGCCCTTCCATAGTTGGCTTATCTTCCAAAAGTAAAGCTGAGGTAATTTAGGGGAGATTTAAAGTGAAATTCAAATTCAGTTAAGCTTTTGAAGGCTTAACTGAATGGAAGCTAGCTTATGAAGTAGTAAAGAGCTTATAGAGCTTATTAGGTGATTTTGAACTTATTTAAACCATAATTGCAAAGGAAAAAAAACATGAATTCAACACGAATTAAATGAACACTAAAATTTTATTGATAATCAAAGAGAATACAAGCTTTAGAAAGTAAATTACATTAAAAACGAGACAATTAAGCTAAAAGCTACAATAAACTACTATGACTACTAAAAGCTAAGCTAAAAACTACTTACATTTCTCTGTGTGAGGAGGTCTCCTTTTATAGTGAGGAGGGGAAGGATCTAGAGCCTTGAGACGCTCCCCAATCTTCAATCTCGACCCTTCAATCATAACCATCTTCAATCCATCATATTTGAGCCGTTGGATCAAGTGCCACGTCTCAATAGCCAGTCATATTGCTGGGGATTACCAGCGTGGCTACTAAGAGTGTCAGAGTTGTCAGCAAATCCTTTTAGAAGTACTTAAGAGGCGTGTGTAGCTTGATTTTAACCTTGTTTGTTTGATTGTACTGTGTGGGGTGAAAAGGGAGGGAAAGAGGAGGATACACAGTAAAATTGACATGTATCTTATATGTTTGACTTTGACATGGATAAAGGGATTTTGTTAGAGATGTTAATGAATGGGTCAAGGCCGGTACTGTCCGGCCGGTCAGGTACCCCACCTGGATTTTAACCCGATACTTGTCAAAAAATGTGACGAAGATTGGGGAATGTGCATTTATTTCAAGAATTTGAACTCAGCTTGTCCGAAGGACTTCTACCCCCTTCCCAACATCGACTGCAAGGTAGAGTCCGTAATGGGTTTCAAATACAAGTGTTTCTTGGATGCATACAAGGGTTATCACCAAATTCAGATGTTGAATGAAGATGAGGAGAAGAAGACATTCTATATAGACCAAGGAACTTACTACTATACCAAGATGCCATTCGGTTTAAAAACGCAGAGGCCACGTACCAACGGCTAATAGACTTAACTTTCCAATCGCAGATCGGAAGAAATTTGGAAGCTTACGTGGATGACATGGTAATAAAGAGTAACGACAAAAAAGGCTATTAGCTGATGTGGCTGAAACATTCGACAATTTAAGAAAGATAAACATGAAGCTTAATCCAAAAAAATGCTCTTTCGGAGTCGAGGATGGTAAGTTCTTGGGTTATATGGTAACTTCCGAAGGGATCCGTGTGAACCCTAAGAAAACCAGGGTCTTGGCCGACCTACAGTCACCTCATACGTTAAAAGAAATGTAGAGCCTTACCGGAAAGCTTACAGCCTTAAACAGGTTCCTAGGGAAATCAGCAGAAAGGTCTCTCCCTTTCTTCAATACTGAAAAACATAACGAAGGATAATAAACATGAGTATAAATGGAACATTGAGGCTGAAGAATCCTTTCAGCAGATGAAGATATGCATCATAAACCTTCCGTCCCTCACCCCTTCGTTCCCAAAAGAAACTTTATATGCATACCTGGCGGTATCAAATGAGGCGGTAAGTGTTGTTCTACTTACCGATCGGAAAGGAAAAAAAGCCCCATCCATTATGTCAGTCTCACTCTGAACGAAGTGGAAAGAAACTATGCCCCGATCGAAAAATTGGCATTGTCACTGGTACACATGACAATTCGAAGCACATCTAGTGAAGTTCATCACCGATCAACCTATAAAACATATCCTCAGTAAAACAGAAGCCTCGAGGAAGTTTGCAAAATATATTGTCGAGATAGGGGCATACAACTTCTCGTTCGAGCCAAAAAATGCTGAGAGATGGCGTGTTGGCGGACTTCATAACCGAAACACCAGACGAATAATTACCAAAAAAGTACTCCCGAACGCCAAAGATGGTCCCCGAAAGGGATGACATAGAAGAATGGACATTGTTCATGAACGGAGCATCTAGTTTGAAGGGATCCGGAGCAGGCCTAGTATTGATTGGTCCTAGCGGTGTTGAACACACTTATTCCCTCCGTTTAACATTCGACAATACTAACAACGAAGCAAAATACGAAGCACTTCTAGCAGGGCTAAGAATCACAATGGAGTTGAACATACAATATTTGGAAGCAAGGGTTGACTCTAAGTTGGTCGTCAGTCAAATAAACGAGAACTATGTAGCCATCAGTGACAGCATGATGAAATACCTGGCAAAAGTGAAGGAATACATTGCTTGCTTCAAATCTTTCTCCATTAAAAACATCTCGAGGAACCAAAATCAGAAGGTTGATGTGCTCAGTAAGCTGGCCTCGGTGGCTTTAAATCACCAAACCAAGGAAGTTTTAGTCAAGGTTTTGAATGAACGGTCTACGGAAGGAAAAGAGATCAACACTGTAGTAGAAGAGGAGGGAGGCAGTTGGATGACCCCAATCATCCATTGCCTGGAGAAAGGGGTGTAGCCGGAGGATAAGAACGAGGCTCGCAACCTACGAGTAAAGATTAACCAATACGCAATAGAGAACGGGGTGCTCTTCAAAAAATCATATTTGGTACCCTTGCTTAGGTGCGTTGGCCCATTACAAGCAAATTATGTTATCCGAGAGATCCACATGGGGTCGTGCGGCATTTCGGTCCTTGCGCCGTTGTCAGAAAAGCAATGAGACAGGGATACTATTGGCCCACCATGCATGAAGACGCCAAGAAGGAAATCCAAAAGTGTGACTCATGTCAGATACACTCAGCTGTACCCAAGCTTCCCAAAAACCTTCATGACTTCCATCATGGCCCCGTGGCCATTCTATCAATAGGGCATGGGCATTCTTGGACCTCTTCCCCAAGCCGCCAAAAGGGTCAAATATGTAATCGTGGCAATCGATTACTTTAAATGGATAGAAGCTAAACCACTGGCCAAAATCGCCGGTAAGGATGCAATACGTTTTGTTTTAGACAATATAATTTGCAAGTTCGCTCTTCCTCGGATTATTGTCACAGACAATGGTACTCAGATTGTAAATAACCCGTTCAAAAGTTAGTGCGCAAGACTGAATATCCAACAGATGAACACCGTCGTTGCTCACCCATAAGCTAACGGATTGGTCGAAAGGGCAAACAAAAGTCTAATGGAAGGGATCAAAACAGGCTAGGAAGAGAGAAGTCTGGCTGAGTGGATGAGCTACCGAATATCTTGTGGGCTCACCGAACATCAATCAAGACAAGCAACGAAGAAATACCATTTATCTTGACCTACGGAAGTGAGGCGGTCATTCTGGCAGAAATAGGCATGCCCACCTACATAACTATGATGATCAGGTAAGGTTTCAATGAGGAAGAGATCTGTCTTAACCTAGATCTACTAACGGAGAGAAGAGAGTTAGTTGCCATCCGAGAAGCAAGATACAAAACGAAGCTGGAGCAGTATTATAACAACAAGGTCCATTTAACCAGTTTCAAGCCAGGGGAGTTCGTGTTTCGAAAAAGTGAAGCAAGTAGGGTGGAAGATCAGGGGAAGTTAGGACCCAAATGGGAAGGACCATACAGAGTCGCGGAAGCATATCAGAATGGTTCTTACAAACTAAAGACAATAGAAGACAAAGAGGTGCCACGCACTTGGCACGCAATCAATCTTCGAAAATATTATTTGTAGGAATTATTGTGTGAAGAATTTCGATGTACTTTGTAATATGATTATTAATATGAAGTCCCTACTCCTCGTTTGTAGGAAGGGACAATTTTCCAAAAAGCAGTGATGTATGAAAATATAGGACCCCACCGGACGGCTCGCTATCTCCGGAGGGACCATATAACGAAAGCCTCTAAAAGCGAAAGCTAAAAGAGCACAGCCGGAGTACATAGCATCGAAAGGCAAATATAAAGCCTCTAAAAGCGAAAGCTAAAAGAGAACAACGAGTGCATAGCACAGAAAGGCGAAAATAAAGCCTCTAAAAGCAAAAGCTAAAAGAGCACAGTCGGAGTGCATAGCATCGAAAGAATAATACAAAGCCTCTAAAAGCGAAAGCTAAAAGAGCACAGCCGGAGTGCATAGCACCGAAAGGCGAATACAAAGCCTCTAAAAACGAAAGCTAAAAGAGCACAGCCGGGGTGCATTGCACCGAAGTAAAAAAACCTCCAAAGACCAAGTGAAGAGAAGACGCACCAAAGCGCATAACACTTAAAAGTAAAGTATACATTCACAAACAAGAGTGGTAAAAGCTGATACATTATAACAAGCATTAAAACAATAGCATAAGTTCTTCCGTCCAGAACAGATCTGAACGGATAACAATTGTCATTACATCAAAACAGGATACCTAGTTATTACATCCAAATGTCTAAGTAAAATAAGATGAAACACAAGCAAAGGTATGCAAAGTTAAGTCTTCTTTTGGAGAGGAAGGGCACCAGACGCACCAAGAGCCTAAAAGATGGTAGGAGTCGAGGTACCTTCGGAATGAGCAGGGTCAGGATGAACGTTTAACAAATCAACCACCGAGTGATGGTACCCACTAGCAATCTTCTCAATATAAGGATACTCCTTCTCGAATAGCTTATCATACATCGGGTACAATTTCTTATCAGAATAAGCATCAAAGTTTTTAGCTTTATGAAGGACGGTCATAATTTCCTTGTTAGCGCGCCCCTCGCTCAAACCTCTACCCCACCCGGCTTGAATAGCCAGGTTAAAAGGCTCCGAAAGGATTTTCTTCTACTCATGACTCTTTAGAAGACGGCTGACGACGGTCGAAAGTAACTTATGAATACAATCAAACTTTTCTACATCTGTTTCGCTCAATTAGGCAACCAGCTTCTAGCGTTCTTGAGCTCCCTCGGCTGACATCTGTTCAGCCGCCGCAAAGGCGGAATCTTTTTTGGCCACCTCAGCCTCTAACTCCTTGATCCGAAGAGCTTGGTCCCTGTTGACAACACTCAAACTATTCCTTTCCTCCTCCAAATCTTTTACCTTCTGCCCACACCCGGTATGCTCCTCTTTCAACACCTAGTAATGATTGATTGCATTGTTGTAAAGTTTGGCATTATGCTCCAAATCTAGACGAGCGTCTACAAGCTTTCGAACAGTCTCCGAGCAATCGGAATGAGTTTCAGCAAGTGCATCATAATCAGCAAGAAGGTTCTCAAACCTCTCTAACATGTCTGTATGGGTCATAGCCCCCTTGCTACGTTAAACCAAGCCCTTTGAAGCGCCACCTCATTGGTTAAAGCATTGGATTCCTCCTGAGCGGCCGGTGGAGCCAGGTGCACCATCAGTTCTCGGCACCGCTCAGGAGTATCCACACGGCATCTCAATGGGATGGCCCACCTAGGAATATACACAGAAGCACTTCAAGAGGACTCACCCTCTTCAATGTTCCGGCCTATGAAAACAAAGGAGAATTATTAGCATATGAATGAAAGGTCATGTCAGGAAAGAAAAAAATATTAAGGCAAACTAACCCGTTAGAATCTACTCAGTTGAGACATAGGAGAACCAGTTGATAAATTATTCAAAGGATGGGACGACCTATCAGCATTAGTCTCAGAAAGAAACACTGGCTCCTTAGCAAGATGAATAGGCTGCCCTGACAAGTTAACGAAAGGCTCGACACGAGGGGGGCTCTCTTGATCTTTCTTTTCCTCAACATTAACAAAATGATGCACGGACTCGCTCACTGAACCATGAGGAGAATGAGAAGCCGAACGGTTCTCATCATTCGGAACGTTTGGCTCCCCATCATTATTCCTGTTGTGAATCAGGATAACCTGATTGGCCGGAGCAACCGTCCGTAAAGGAACAGGGGAGGAAACGTGATCTAGGCTTGCCGAAGCACTCTTTGCACCCGCTAAAATCTTCTTCTTCTTTGTTTTAGAACTCCCCCCTCATTGTTTCCTTTTTTCTACATTCTTTCTTCTTTACAGCAGCCCTAGCCACTTGGGATTTCTTCTTCTCTCTAGCAGCAACTACCTTAGGGTCTTCAACCTCCACCTCCCGTTGGCTATCAGTTTTATCCGGGGTGGGTTGGCCAGCCGGAAGGGGAAGGGTAGTATTCTGTCCTACCAGATGATTGGCGGGAACTGCAGCTCCTTGCACAATGGAAACACCCGAAAGGAACGAGAAACAGAGGTATTCAGACATAGTGACAACTGAAAGCAACAGAAAATAACAAACGAATATGGCGTTAAGAAAAAGAAAAGACATGTGTATACGCATCTACAGAAGAAGTATCACAAAATATTACCATTCCCTCCGGTATCTTTGAAAACAGGAAAAAAGCCAGGAAAGTCCTAAGTAGTGGCAAGCCCAGCCCCAAAGAGAATTCCAGGAGGCACGGGACGAAGGTCAATAATCTTCTCCGTGAGACTCTGAACGTCCTGAATGCTAAAATCGTTATCTGGAAAAGCATCGTAAACGTCGGAGTCATGGTGTCTCCATGCTATGGCATCCGGAATGGCCATCCAGTCTATAAAAAAGAATCAATCTTTCCATCCTTTCATGCCGGAAAAAGTCTCATTAAAAATCTTACCTCCAACATACTTCCCTGCCCTCTTTTCAAAGGAGAACCAGTGTCCCTGTTTACTAATCTTGTAGAAGACACGAAAAAGGTTCACGGTCGACAGATGCCCAAGCTACGATCGTACAGTTCAAACATAGTCAAACGGTTCAACCCTAAGGGTACTAATTGAGAAATATGTACTCGGAAGTGTTTAATTATGCCTAAAAGGAGGGTAGAAAAAGGAACCCTTAATCCAGAAAACTCAAAAAACTGTTCGTATAACCCTATATGGTTCTCCGGTAACTGGTCCATCATCCACCCTTCCGTTGGGGCACAAGGATGCAGGTCTAACGAAACTTTATATTTCCTGACCAAAATTTTCACATCTTTCGTGGTCATTAGAGATTCATGACATTGCATATCGAATTTGAGGACGACGACAACATCAGCAACACCACTTTCCTCGAACATATTTTCAAGATACCGAAAGGAAATACAACGTTAGGAAAAGATAAACAAAAGGCGGATATATACCTAAGAACAAAAGCCGGAAGTCTCAAAGGGTCGTTTGGGAGAAGAGTAAAAACACACAGTAAAAATAAGAGAGGATCGTTATTTATAGGGGAAAAGTGAGGCATAGAAGCGTGGCATCATGTCAGGATGGTGACGTGGCTCAATGGTAGTCGTTCATAGGAAAGTGGAGGACACGTGTACGATCACACTTCCCAAAGACCACACAGATTGACGTTTAAGCTTTAACCTATGTGTAATAATGACTTTTGTCTCATTATGTCGGTAAAAAAAGAAGAAAAATAATATAGAGCTTCGGAGGACAACACGTAAGTATCATATCATTAGTCTTCAACTAATAACATGATACTGGGGGGGGCATGTCGCCGTATATGCCAGAGGGACCCAAACCAGAGGACACCACACCCTTCTGGAGGGTGCCAGCCGAAGGAACTTAGTAAATGACACCTAAGGGACCATGACCTCTCTCAAACCATTGGTCCATAGCTAGCACTCAAGGCGACGCCGCCATTCTAGAAATCACGAGATTATGTTCCCTACACGACCATACCATCTGACACCATCCTAGGGGTAGTTCGGCGCAACCATTCCCTAGGTGTCAGGAACAGTGTTTCAGCACAGTGAACCAGGTAATATAAATACCTCCTCATTTACTACAGATCGTGTATCATTTACTGCACTCATACTTAATATTTATTTTCACGCCTTCTGACTCTTGACTTATACTTATTTTCACGCCGGGGCTTGGTCTTGGGTCACAACCCAAAGCGAGGCTAACGCGTATTTCTTTCTTATTCTCAGGGACCCAGCTAAACACCCCTCAGAATCTAGGAAGTCCTCACTTCTCACTCGAGACCATGAACTGTTGCTGCACAATTTAGCATGGCTGATATGGTTAACAAACACAGTTATACGTGTCATTGGTGTTCATTTAATGGTACCAAATTATACTTTAGAGATGCTACAGATGTGGTTAAGTGTGATATCAAAGGGTGGAATAAGTGTGTTTGGAAGTTATTCTTCATGCAGTCTCTTTGTCGTTGTGGCATGACAAAAACGATAGGCTCTTCCAAGTAACGGAGCCATGGTGCTGGCATATGGAGTTATAGTCAAGATGATATGGTTGACGCATGGTCAATGTGTCTGAGAGAAATGGTTAGATATTATAAACCCTCTAGGTTGCTGGAAAATGTCAAAGTAGCAAATACAAGGAATCGTGAAATTCTGTAGTTGAGACAGAACTAGAAGCAATTTAATTTGCCTTGTTTCTGATTAGGAACATAAAGGAACTTAAGATATGGTTGATTAAAAATTAGCTCGTGAAGTTGGTTCATATAGACTGCATAATGAGGATTGGTGGGATTGCAAGAGAGTGGAAAATGAAGAATATTTTGTATAGGAAACTTAATAGTATGGAGTATAGTGTGCAGACAAAGGAGACGATGGAACTTATCTGATTTTGAAGTTTGATGTTGAATGGAGTAGTTCCGTGTTGAGAGAGATAATTATTGTTTATGTTGCTAAAATAAAGGGGTAGCAAGTCTGAAAAATGTCAACATCGGATCAGGGGCCGAATCAGAATTTAAAGTTAGGAGGTGCCGATATGTTTTGTAAAACAATAACAGTATTATATGCAAATTGACTTACCATTCCCCGTGCCACGTCTATGAGGATGTAATTGTAATTATGACGTTATGAACAACATCATCTCTTGTCCTATAAAACTAACTAATTTTTTTTCTTGAGTTGTCCATAATTTAACTTAGAAGCTATGTAAGAGTAAAAACTCTTGTATACCAGTTTCTAATAGTAGCACATGAATTGATCTATGTATAAAAAGTTAAAATACCAAGATCCTACAATTCATACAAAAGCATTCAATGTTGCAAATAACACGTAAATTTTTAAGCTCGTTCCCGTTTAGAAATATTTTGTAAGCTACATTTTATAACATTTTATAACATAAAATCAATAAATTTATATGATGTTGTACTAGTGTACGAGTTAATTATACACATTAAAGACTATAGATACTTGGAACAAAAGTTGTAAGGCTGGATGGAGTGGTGGTGGTAAACTCACCTGACACGTCAGCGCCACATCAGCTTTCTCTCTCCAAATAAAAGTCACCTTACAACTCACCTTTCAACCGTAACAAGAACACACCTTACCAATAAAACTCACCTTACTCACCCTTTTTTTATTTAAATACTTTTATTCATAAACTAAAAAAATAAATATTTACGTAAACGTAAACGTACGAAATTAATAAAAACGTTAACTAAATTAAAAACTTTTATTCATAAATTAAAAACATTACAACACAGTTAAAAACCGTACATAGTAACTTAAAAACAATACATAGATTATTAATCTGTTTCGTATTCCGAATCAGTTTGCACTCCAAATTCCAAAATGAATAACTCAATGGAATAACCAAAACTCACGTTCCAAGCTTCTTTCTTTCTTAATTCTATCCTCCCCACTTCTTTTCAGCTCATGGCTTGTTCTTCCAATGTTTCTCATAGTACCCTCTCATCCTCTTTGAAGTATTTGTTGAATACTCCTTTCTTAGTAAGAAAATCCGTGAGTATTGGGAGATGTGGGCTTTGTGCTATTTTGTTCAGATGGGAACCACCCCTAAAGGGTTTTCAGAGATTGTTGGGGTTGTGTAAAGGTTTGTTGAAGGATTGTTCGTTGGTTTTCGGTGCCGAGGGAGTTTGATTTGGTTGTTACAGACAATGGTGAGTTTTGAATGTTGTTTTGAATGTGTGAAAAAAATTGTGAAAATAGTTGGTGTTTAAAGTGGGAAAAGTGGAAAAAAGAATGAAAGGAGTTGGAATTTTCAGATAACCAAAACATATATAGCCTCTCTATTTGTTTTTCTAGTTTTTCCTGCCTTTCGATACAAATCAAAGTATTTACGCGTAATCTTTATCAAAATTCTCAATTCAAAAAAGCGTCGATTAAATTAACAGAGTCTCTTGTGGATGTCATTGCATTTCTCGTATGCTTGTGCTAAGACTTGTTTAGCTGCGCTTGCATCTAATGAAAAATTTGCATTGTCAAATTGCACGGCTAAATCCATCATCGCTTTCTGACGAACGCTATCTTCGTGAATTAGTTTTTGAACTAAAGCGTGAATTTCATCGACGGTGTGTGAAAGTAAACAAGCCATATTAATTTAAAAGTGGGAATAATTGTGTATAAAAATAGATGAATTAGTGAGTATTTATAAGTAAAAAGTGGGGTTTTTTTAATTTTTTTTTTTTATATAAAACTGTTACATTTTGGGAGGGCCCCACTATTTTTTTAAAAAAAAAACCTTCGCCACACTAACTAGGTGAGTAACTCACCGCAAAGTAACCCCGCACAAAAAAACATGTCAAAAAACTCACCCTCACAAAAGTAACTCCATCACCTCGGTGAGATTTAAAACCCCACCGTACGACCCCTCAACCCACCTCTGACCTACCACCTAATACCTATGAACCTACCACCACCCAACCCACCACGACCCGTAGTGGCAAGTCGCGCGCGACTTCATAAGCCACCGAGGTGAGTTTTGGCAAACTCACCTCCACTCCGTCCAGCCTAACATATAAGATTGAAAATAAATTCATAATGACATAGTTAATGAGCATCTATAAAGTCATGTTTTAATTATACCGAGTTTTTCTTTATTTATAGTCGAGTAAAAAGGAGGCCCGTTGACCAAAGTATATGAAAATAGGCTTTAGCTTACTTAAATATTGAAGTAGTTGAACTAGGGGTGAGCAAAACGGACCGTGGAACCATGACCGACCCTGACACTAGAATACCGCCCGAACCAAACCTATTCGGTTCGGATCCTCGTTCATTGATCCATTTTTTATATTTTTCGGTCTTTCTTTCCCCTTCGGTCCTGTTACCGTTTTTTACAAAAAACCCGGCAATTATGCCTTGTTGTACCGGACCGAAGACCGAACCGGACCGGACTGACCTGGACCGGACCATTTCGGTTTGGTGTTTTGGCCAAGGTTGGTTCTGGTCAGGTCTTGTTCGGTCTGGTCTAGTTTTCAGACCGTGAGCACTCCTAAGTTGAACAGGTTGGGAGAGGCCCAACACCTCCACCTGACCCCATACTACCTCCCCAACTCCTACCCCCCAACCAACCCCTCCTCATGGATAGTGTATATCAATGTTTATAGTAAAGCAAGCAAATGAGATATGTCCGCATAATGAAAATACAAGCGTTTGCTGGGGCGGTGTTTCTTTTATCATAGATGTGGGTGTTTTTTTTTTAAATTTGTATTTTATGCTAATTTTTTTAAAGGTTATGTGTTTAAAGAGTTTTTTTTTTTTTTGCTATTTTGATTAATTTAATATAATTTTATGAGAATGGGTAAATAAGTGTTTCAGCCATGATTGCGCCGCAATGAGAAGTTAGAATGTAGCGTATGATGCGGGTGTTAAATTTAGTTTTTTTTTTAAATATTTTGTGCGGCTTTATTTTCCGGTGTCATTTTTTAAATTTTTTTATATGGCGCTTATGTGTGGTCGTCAATGTCGTGGGGTTATTTTTTTAATCTGAATAAAATCAAATTACTCTTTTGTAAAAAAATTTCTTATTTTTGTGCTGAGCAAATTATTTATTTATAATTATTTTGTGCAATAGTTTATTTTTATTTATATCGGCTTATTTGTTTGGGTCGTCGTTGCCGCCGCGAATATTTTTTTTGATCTGAATAACTAAGTTACATTGTAATTTTGTTTCTAATTTTGTCCGAGCATAAATCTTTTTTTTAAAAATATCCTAGTTAAAGAAAAAAAACAAGAAACAAAAAAAAAAGTCAAATGATTATGGCCGGCACCAAAGTGAGAAAGCCCGAAGGGCCCTGTACTCTGTACTATTGACTAAAGTAAGCACTGTAAAGACAGCTAACCAAAAGAAAAAACAAAAAAAAAACCAAAAAAAAAAAAAAAAAAGGTCAAATGAGACCCACCTAAATGAGCCGAAATGAGCCCGGATGAGGCCAAATGAGCCGGCCTAAAATGGGGAGCCCCAATAGGCTGGGTTACTTTACTTGTAGCAAGCACTATAACAACGTCCAAAACAAAAAAGTAAACGAAAAACGCAATGTTATAATCCAAACATAGTATATAAATAAATATATATTATATCCCAAAAAAATAACCACCCCCGATGAAATCCTGTAGATATCATTTATCCCTTTCTCCATGATAATCCAAATGACGTTAAATCTAATATTAACCATTAAACAATAGACTTGAGTTAAGTTGTAACTAAACTACTACTAACCAAAACAACAAAACAACAGCGTTTCGCGGTCGCGTTGTTTGCAGGGTTTATTTTTTTTTTTTTTTTTATTTTATTTTGCGCAGGGGTTTATATTTTCACAGCCAGTCATTTTTAAAAAATGATTAAAAATAGATTGATTTTTTTTTTCTTATATGGTCTTATTGTGTTTTGACTCAGTTGTTTAAGGTTTCTTTTTTTTTTTGGTTATACGGAGTTTGTTTTTGTAATATAATTTTTATATTGATTACGGTGAGTTAAATGAGAAAACGCGCCGTATAACTTGGCACGAAAAAACAAGAGACATTTTTTTATTGTATTTTTGTTCGGATTTATTTTTTCGGTCTCATGTTTAATAGCGCGGGTTTTATTTTTTGCGTTAAAATTTTAATTTTTATTTTTTTCTATTCCTAATTTTTTTTATTTTTGTGCATTATTTTTTCGAGAAATCATAGAATTTAATAGTTTTTTTTTTTTTAATATTGTTTAAAAGTTGTTGGGGGCCTCATGTCGCCAGGGTCGGGGTATTTTTTTTTTATCTGAATAAATGATACATAAATTATCTTTTTTTTTTGTTTTTTTTTTTTTTTTTTTTTTTTTTTTTTGTTTTTTTTGTTTTTTTTATTGTTTTTTTTTTTTTTTTTTTTTTTTTTTTTTTTTTTTTTTTTTTTTTTTTTTTTTTTTTTTTTTTTTTTTTTTTTTTTTTTTGGTTTTTTTTTTTTTTTTTTTTTTTATTTTTTTTGCGCGTTCTTAGTTCTTAGCGGTTTTCATTGCTTAGCGGGGCATTATAATTTTTTTTTTTTTTAAATTGTTTTTTTTATATATATTTTTTTTAATTAATTTTTTTATTTTGTGTTTTAGTTTTTTATTGTGGTGCGGGACCCGTTTAATTTTTTTCCGGCCTCGGTTTAATTATTTGTTTGGTTTTCTTAGATGTGCTTAATATGTTTGGTGCCATGTTTTAAAAGGTTTCTTATTTTGGCTATACGGGGTTTTTAACTTTGATAATATAATTTTTATGGGATTAACATGAGTGCCTTTAAAAGGGAATCACGCGTTATTGCACTGCATTTTTTTATTGTATTTTGTGCGGGTTTATTTTTTTGGTTTCATGTTTAATAGTGCGGGTATATTTTTGAGTTAAAATTTTATTTTTATTTTTTTCTATTTTTTATTTGTGCGGGTTTATTTTTTTCGGTCTCATGTTTAATAGTTTTGTTTTTTTATAGGGCTTATGTGCTAAGGGCAACATGTCGCGGTTTTTTTTATCTGAATAAAATCAATACCTTTTGTAATATTTTTTCTTATTAATCAATGGATACCGGCCGCAAAATCGGAAGAGCAACCAATAAGGCTATGCACTGTAGCACAGACGACAAATACGTCGTCGTTTCAATGAGTTTTGAATATAAGTAAATATCTCCAATTTACATGGCTCATCAATCTGACCTGGGTTACATGGGCTGAAAGTAGCCAATTTTCAAAAGCAACTAAAATTTGTGCGGCTGGCGTTTTTTTTTAAATTGGTGTCAACAATTATTTTTTTAGGTTTTTTTTTAATTTTATTTTCTGGTTTTTTAATCAAGCAAAATAGACCGCGCGTTGTGGCTGAGCCTCATGTTTAATAGTTTTTTTTTATATGGGCTTATGTGTTGGCCTCATGCGCGGAATTTTTTTGATCTGATTAAATCAGTACTGTTTGTAATTTTTTTTTTCTCTTATGTTTGTGCCTAAAGACATTTTTATTTTTAATTGGGGATTGATTTTTTTGGTCTCAGTGTTTATAGTTTGTTTTTTTTTTTTTTTTTTTTTATAATGGGGTTCTGTGTGTGGGCCTAATCATGTTGCGGGTATTTTTTGTCTGGATAATCAGACTTTTGTAAAAAAAAATCTATTTTGTGTCGAGCAATTTTTTTTATATTGCCTACTTAAAAAAAACCCTTATGTGTTGGGCCTCATGTCGCGGGTATTCTATTTTGTGCCGAGCGACCAAAGTATATGAAAATAGGCTTTAGCTTACTTAAATATTGAAGTAGTTGAACTAGGGGTGAGCAAAACGGACCGTGGACCTGACCGTCCCGAACCAAACCTATTTCGGTCCGGTCCTCGGTCAAACCTTTTTCTTATTTTCGGTCTTCGGTCCGGTTCGGTTTTACAAAAAACCCGGCAATTATGCCTTGTTGGACCGGACCGAAGACCGAACCGGACCGGACTGACCTGGACCGGACCATTTCGGTTTGGTGTTTTGGCCAAGGTTGGTTCTGGTCAGGTCTTGTTCGGTCTGGTCTAGTTTTCAGACCGTGAGCACCCTTAAGTTGAACAGGTTGGGAGAGGCCCAACACCCACCTGTCCCCTACTACCTCCACCCCTGCATGGATAGTGTTTTACAAGTTTGATAGTAAATATAATGTCAAATGAGGTTATTGCAGCATTTTTCACGATTTGTCGATTCATCTTTATTTTGTCATTTTATACTTGATATCACTCTCATATTGTTGCTTCAACTATTAGAATTTATGCAATACTTATGTTAGACAAATGAGTCTTTTTCTTTTTTATTTGGAAAAACATTTTATGTGTTACTAGTAGTATTCTACAATATACTAATTTGCGTGACACAACGCCATGGAAAACGACAAAAATACCAGGCAAGCCCATTAGCAGGCTGCTTTTGGCCCAACTCCATACGTCTAATTTGCTCATCTTTTTTTCCCAACTCCATACGTGTACATGTTGTTATCAAGTTGATATATTATTTTTTTCTTGAAACAAAACTGTGCTTCTTTTGAACTAGGGGTGTTGATCGGTTTGGTTATCGGATTGTTTGATTAGTTCGGTTTAGTTAGTTCGATTACAAATTTTCTTTGGGTCAATTCGAAAACCGAACCGAACCGATAACCGAATTTGAATTCGGTTCCGTTCTCGGGTTGACTCGAATATTCCGAATTTCACTATTTATTTTTAAAAAATTAATAATTAGCTACATATTTAGCAAAAAAAATAAATTATTATAAGCATAAAAAATGTATCCTCCCCCTTATAGTATTTTAAAATTTTAGTAGTATATATATACATATAGGGATGGGTTCTAGAGAAAACTATATTTTGCTGAAAAACCTAGAAAACCAAACAGATGCACTAAAAAAACTAAACAGATGCCCTAATTTTTTTCAAGAAGAGTTGTCCGAAACAATTAGGCATCTGGTTTAGGTATTTTTATAGAGCATCAGTTTGAGTTTTTGTTGTTTCACCGAGATTAGTAGGTTTTTCCTCACGATCCAAATCATATATATAATATATAAGTTATATATATATATTAATATATATATATATATAAGGGCTATTATATATATAATTATAAATATTTCGTTCGTTTTTAGCAAATTCGGCTACGTTATTAGTTTCAGTTCGTATCAGTTTTTGGTTTATTCGATTCGATTATAAGCTTTGATTATAAAGAGGAATTTAGGCAGTGTAATTGTAAACAGTTGTTGGGTTGAAGACATAAATTTATCAAATTACAATTATTAGTTTATCGGCATAGGCAATATATAAATATATATGATATAACTATATATATAAAATATATAATATCTATAAATATTATATATATATAATATATATATATATATAATATATACTAGTAACATAACCCGCCAACGGGCGGGTTCGGTCCTTAAAACTTTTTTTGAGACAATGTTTGTCGTTTAGTTCTAATGGTTGCCGTGTTTGTGTAAACACAGAGTCTTCATTCCTCTTTTTTGTTGGATTCTTGACAGTGTGACATATAGGTGTCCGTGTGAGAAAATTATACTAATGTAATTTGATAAATTTTAGACCTCATCATCTAACTCTCTGAATAAGTGAATGCAACCAAACAAACCGATAAATAATTGCCATTAGCTAAACAACTCATAAGCCTATTATGAAGTATTAAACATGCTGTCACGATGTTACTTGCATTAAAAAAACAAAATCAAATGGTTAATCTAAATATACTTATCAGACAAATATGCTAAAGAAAATCATACCACTCATAATGAATGTTATTTGGGTTTTGAGAAAAAAAGTACATGTCGAACTAAAGTAACAAATTATATTCAAAAGATTATCCATACCTCATAGATATTGTCAGAAGATTAACATGTGTTACGTGTGCATAGGCATACCTCATAATGAATGTTATTAGGGTTTTGAGAGAAAAAGAGCAATGTAGTTAGAAACAACCAAATACAATGACCAAGCAACAGATTATATTCGAAAGGTTAGCCTACCTCATAGATATTGTCAGAAGATTAACATGCAACCTGTTCCATGTGCATTAATAGACAGAAAAAAGCAACGTGTTAATCCTCAAAAATTCATGAGACGACCATGAAATAATCGTGTTAACCCCGTAATGTTACAGAATACATGACCTCAGCCTGTTTTGACACCGAATGAGAATGTTACAAACTACATACCTCAACCACGTGATTTAAAGATGGAAGTCCTTACGAAACATGCATGCAAACCTTGATTTTCTTATCAAATAAAGTTAATTTAGCATAAGCTTGATCCAATAACTCAGGTAATTTGCTGTGTCGCGTTCATCTAGAAGTGTCGATACAGATCATCGTAAAACCTAATTCCAAATTTATTAAAAAACAGTTAGCTTTTGAAACTTGATTAAATCAAACAAATGATTTACACGTGTTAAATATACCTCTTCCACCTTAGTTAATTTGAGTTAGTGTTTAGGGTTTCATGTCTATTTTCTTTTGCATGTATGGTTTTTTAGATAAATAAACGAATGTAGAAATGGTTGTAATTAAGATAAAAAGAGATAACATTTTTGTAATTTAAAATACAAAGAAGATTAAACGTCATCACCATATTTTAAAAAGTCACATAAGAGATGTGATATATTCCATATATTTCATATGAAAAGAGATTAAAGGCTCTCTTCCTTTTCTCCAAAAAAGATATATACGGCAAATAAATGAAAAAAGAAGATTTTTTTTATATTAAGTGTATATCTTCAATATATATACATTTTATTATGTATTTGGAGATATACAATGCATATCAAAATATAATTATGGAAAAAAAACAAAATTTTATAAAATATCATTATGAAACAAAATTTGAAAATTATGGAGTATCTCCTAGATGATATAATATATCAAGCTAGAAGTTGATGCATAATCAAACACAATTGGTTGGGTTGGCTAAGTTGGTTTACGGCATCGTTGCAATGTTAAGCAATAGGTCATGAGTTCAAACCTTTTGTGTAGCTAAAATTTTTGACATAAATTAGAAAATTATTAAAATTTATTGAAATGGAAGTGCCCTGATCATCATTGATGGTGGCACCCAGTCACTAATCATACAATAATCCACCACCTAGATAGCCCATATATAATGTTATAGATAATATCTATATGTTATATCTTCATTTTAAACAATTCCTTAATTTAAGAAATGAAAACAAAAAACCGCTCTCAAATATATAACAAAATCAACATACCTTCACCCCATAACCCCAACAGGTCCCCCTCAATCATCGCCCCCGCGCCAAGCTATAATGCAGTAACGTCGCTCCCCCCTCAGCACCATCGCTGAGCTATTTATAACCCTCACGTTAATAACACAATCGGGCCACAAGTCAAGACCACCACCCCGTATTCAGCCAGTCTACGCGAACGCCACGCCAAAAACTGACTTATGAATATAAGCCTCTATACCCAAACTCGTCGACCCATGTCAAGTGAATAAAATGTCAAAAAGACTAAAACAAGTAAATGGGTCAGAGTCAACACATGAGATTTAGTCAAACAATAAAAGAAGAAGGATAGTCGAAAGGTCAAAACAGTAAATTCATGCAAGAAACCTCTGCTTAAAAAAAAGCAGAGTCATACGTTCCTCGAATGTAGGGTTTGGGGGGAAAACCTAAACCAAAAAAACATAATAGATTTCAGAAATGAGGGCACAGAAGGTACGGATGTTTAATATCCCGAAGGTTGTTTACCACAGCCGCTATCTGTTAACCTATATGAATTTCCTATTTTTAGGCCCCGATTTCAAATAACCTGTTATCAGCAATAGGCAGTATATATACATACACACCTATACATCCAAACACACACTCTCTCTAATGCATTCGATCTATGGACCAGTTGAAAGCTCATAAGCTCAAACAAATACCCCTTTATATATATTTACTCCTTCCGTTCCAAAATTATTATTATTAGAGGCTGTGATGATAAAGTTCTAGAAATTGTCTGAGTTAATCGTACAAATTATTTGAGATAATACTGCATCTTGGCGGGGTAATACAACTATTGCAGCCATGGCGGTTTTATCCTTGTTTGTATCGATTGTTTTTTAACAGATCTGAGCCTCTTTTTATCATTTCATTATTTTGCTGAGGGAGGTTGTATGTATTATAAAGATGTTTTCTTTTATGATGATGATGATGATGATGAGTTGAAGTTAAAGAAGAATATGAATTTAGAAGGATTATCAAAGGGAATGAAGATGAGGGTATTTTAAGGGGGTGTTTGTTTCACGTTATATAGCCGGCTTTATGGCTTATGTTTCATAAACTCACTTTTTGTGGCTTATTTTGAAACTTTTCGGCTTATATAAGTTTATTATGTGATTTTGAAAAGGGAGGGATTTACCTAGTTTGAGTCTGTGTGGCGGTGAGTTCAAACCCCGTGGATTAGTCCGCCAAAAGGGCGGAAACCATGGTTTCCCAAAAACGGTGTAATTTGGCGTCTACCGAGGCGGTGATGATGAATATCTAATGTCTTAGTTAATCTTGCAAAGCTGAGATTTACCTTATCTTGGCAAGGCAATTTCTGTGGTTGAGTTATTTTTTATGCAGGCCAGGGATTTTGCAGCCATGGCGGGTTAATAATATCCTCTTTGTTTTGATTGTTTCACACACAGATTCTGACTGAAGCTGAGCCTCAATCCTTTTGTAAACATGTGTTGATTTTGCAACTGAATTTAATAATAAATCTTATATTACATGTTTCAGCTTTTGACTGAAAATTATCGTTCATAAAATAAAAAAATAAAAAAAAGTAAGGAGTGGTGGGGTAGGGGTACTCATAGCATCATGAATGTTCATTCACTGTTTTCATTCACACTAGTGATTAGTAATCTTGGGCTTGAAATCAACATCACCTTTTTAGGAGTTGCTTTGAATCTTCTGCTATAAGACGAGTAACCGTCACCCCAACAAAACAGTTTTCCAACCAAACTGATAGCCAAACTAAATTCGAGGACATGTTGAAAAACAATGTGTTAAAAGTGTTCAACCATATAATCTACAGATTAGTGACAATCAAAATTGGCTTGCCTATTGATAGGAGTACTTTGTTTGTCTAATTGAGCAGTTGAAGTTTATGCTAATGCTTAGCTGATGCAAAGCGCTCCTGTATTAAAATTTTATATGCTAATGAAGGGTGAAATGTGAAGACCACAATGAAGATTAATTGGCTATCATGTTTTATCCGTGATTTGCAAACCAACGTGGAATGTGGCGGATCTCAAATGATAAGACGCTCAACTTAGCTACATCAAGATGAGTTTACCTGACCGAGAGTGGGACAACGCTCCAAATCGGCTTTGTTTGAAACTGATCGTGTGCAAACGAGTCTTTGGCTGCAAGATATCGGTGTCATGCAAGTTCCAGATTACAGATAGATTATAATAAGAAAGTCGTAGCATGTGGGTGTGGACGGAAAGTAAATGGGGGTGGTGGATGTATAATAGATGTGATTATGAGTAGTTAACTTGCATCGGATGTTTCTATGTAGATTTCAAATAGACGTAGGGGACCGTAGACCACACTGTACAGAATAGAGTCTGTAAACAGTGTAATTATATAGATGGAAAGATTAGCAGAAGTTAATTTTTTGCTAATAAAATGCATTAAACAACCACTTGCAGACTAAATAAGGCCCAATATTCAGTCCCAGAGAAACGCAACTGAATAAGCAGATTTAAAACCTACAAAATTGCAGCTGTTTGATATTTAGATGGGTGGTATTGCAGGAGCATGTACCACCAAATCTAAAGTCCAAACGAGCCAGCCCAAATAAAAAGAAAACCGAACCACATAATAACAGTGTCAACAAAAAGAGAGTCAATTTATAAACTTTGACAAGCTAACTCCCAACACGATATGCGATCCTATGTCCGAATCCTGCATACAGTGACTGTGGTTTCCACAAAATATCACAAATTCATTATAGATTACAGTAGAAAAGAGCTCAAATACATCAAGGCAACCCCTTATCGTATCAAACCTAGAGCCCACCTGTGCCGTATTTGCAGACTATAACAAACAATGAGCCTTTAGGACTGGGTTCGTTAATCATTCTAATTTTAAAAGAATTCAGTGCCAGAAGTCATAAGTTTGATTACAACAGCAACTAATTATGCAGAACCAATTTCTTATCTGCAGTAGCATGGACCTCTAAGGGACGGTAATGCAGGATCATGTTACGCCGTTATGAACATAATCATTAGAAAAAGGACTCACAACTTTAAACTTTGATGTAACTCGCTACATACGAGACACATTATGCATGGAAGGTCCATTGTTTGCCCCCTTTGAAAACATCTGGACCAAATAGGAACCACTTTACAACATTGTGTAAGAGGCGATATGTAGATGTGGTAGGATAATCATTGACAAGAGCAGGAAGCTGAGATCAGTTAAACAAGGATGCAAATTGGCTCTGCACGAGTGACGATCCTCTGCCATTAGCCAAATAAAGATACTCATTTTTTTAGGAATTCATGGATCCAAATATTAGCCAGCAAGCAACAAATCTACAACAAACTAGCTTGATAGGAAAGCATTCAACGGAAATGATCATCAAATCTCTCGGAAAGAGAAACATCATTTAAAATGCCAGTCAAAAGTGTGATTTGGTGTTTCTCGAGGTGGTATTGATGAGTTTCTAAGTGTGTGAGTAAACCTAACAAAACTGACATTTTACTGTATCTAGGGCCAAGCAATTTTCGGTTGTTATATGTATAGTTTTCTATAGGGTTAATGGCATGTAATAGCAACGTACTTTTCAATTTGAGCCGTTATCAGATACGAACTTTAAAAAGTATCACAATACTCATCCAACTTTCAAAATTTGTGTTATTATCATACTTTTGATGACGTGGCAATGACGTGGCATACCTGAAAGTCTGACACGTGGCATCATTTATAACATAACACGTCATCAAAAGTATGATAATAGCACAAATTTTGAAAGTTGGATGGGTATTGTGATACTTTTTAAAGTTCGTATCTGATAACGGCTCAAATTGAAAAGTACGTTGCTATTATATGCCA
Organism: Tanacetum coccineum; assembly: GCA_026074375.1. Taxonomy (NCBI): domain Eukaryota; kingdom Viridiplantae; phylum Streptophyta; class Magnoliopsida; order Asterales; family Asteraceae; genus Tanacetum; species Tanacetum coccineum. Next base: position 27,661 of record BQNB010087342.1, read on the forward strand.
TTAACCCTTTTAAGAAAAAAAAAACGAAACACAATTTCACATCTACTATAAGTGACAATATTCAACCAGGATACTTTTACAAAAAAAAAAAAAAAAAAACCACTATAGGACAAGCGCGTGTTATGCATGTAAAAAACCAAATTGGTTATTAGATTCTAACCGTCTTAATACTAAACGGGTTGTAAAATAAAATTATTGGCGTGAAGAAAAATTAGAGAAGCATACCCGGAAGCAACTTTGCCGGCCATGTTGCCCACCTTCTCAAGGGCTGCCTTCCATCGTTCC
>BQNB010087343.1:0-27945 GCA_026074375.1 Tanacetum coccineum
TCTTTAAGAGCTTATTTTTGAGTTTCAGCTTAAATTGTTTTTGTTAAAGTTGCTTAAAAAAGGTTCCTTAACAACTTTTGTTCTTTAAGTTTTTTTTTTAAAAAGGGGGAAGCGGAAGTCGGGGGTGAGCAAGACTCGAACCCCCGACCTCAACCCTTTTATAAACACACACACCACACTCACTACCGTTGTGCCCTTGGGTCTTTTTCATAAGACTCTTGCACAATCTATTTCTTATACTCATTTCCCCCTTATAAGCCTATTAAGCTGATTAAGCTTATTTCGCGGCTTATTTGATAAGATGTGATCTCGGGCTTATTTTTCCTTGGTTTTACTTAGTATAAGCTATTTTCTGTAATTTTTCTAGAATTTTTATAGTTCGTTTAGTATTTTTTTAACATTTATTTTCATTAAAAACTTTAAAAAATCATAAAAAATAGAAAAATAATCAAAAAAATAAAAATCTTTTTTAGAAAATTTTATTTTATCATAAAGTTCATAGAAAAATTAGTTTTGCTTTCGTAGGGTCTAAATTGCAATATTTCGTTTTTTAAAGAACGGGATTCGTTCCCGTTCTCGTTTTTCGTGTTTTAAAGCTCATTTTAACTCCGTTTTTTGTCTAGTTTTCTTTAAACTTACTTTTTAGTCAAATAGAGTCCATTTAAAAAGAAAAATTTAAGTTAAGTTTATTTTTAGTAATTTAGCGTTTTTGACCTCAATTTAAGGGTCCCGTTTTATGTTATTAGTTAAATTTTGGTTTCCCGTTATTTGTCTTTATGCTTAATTGTTAGAATTTGTTAATTTTAATATTTAAAAAAAAGTAGATAATCAAATCAAACTTTGGCTTCAATTCAAATCATTGTCCAAGCATCAAACGTGGTTTCAATTTCATAAGTCGTTGGGGGATAACGTACCCGGTTGTAACATCCGTAATGTTTTTAAGGTCATTTTATGACATATTTCTCATTTTGTCCATTTTTCATCTATTTATTTTTTTTCTTTTCTCTGTACGCGTTAGCTTTTAATTTTATGTGTTAAGTTAAATCGCAGTGAACTAAAAAACAACAACAACGTAAAACGAACTCAAAACAAATTAAAGTTTATGTCAAGCTTCATTATATTATTTTTTTCAAAAGTAATTAATTAACTCTTATATTTTATTTTTGTTGGGTTAGCGTAAAGTGTATAAGTTTCGCGATAAATTGCGTTTAGCACTCCCGGAACTACAAATCTTTTCTACGCTTCATACAAATAACCATCTTTTATACCCTATACATAAAGTTACAAAATATCTCACTATATATCACTTCTTATGCCGTAAATTAGCAAGAGATTCAAAGAAATAAGAAAATTTCCTAAGTTTCGTCAAGTATACTCCTCTTATCTTTAATACCTAGCCATGCTCTTCTCATTACCACCATACCTTGTTTATTGACCAGTTAGACCAAGACTTTGACACATCGACCCATCCCATAGACCAATGACCCATCCTATTCCTTACATTGTCTCCGTTGACCAAATTACTTTGCCTAACCATATATATACATGTATTCTTAGTGATTGAGAAATCATACGATGCTTAAGCTTGGTAAAAAATTCACAAAACCACTCCCTTTGTCTGCTTATATGCTCGGCATACGTGACACTCCCCTAACACAAAACCCATACATTTTTATTCTCAACACTATACTACTGTCCTATATTACATCTATCCTAAGATTATGACTGAAGGTATTTTCAAGCATTGGCTAACATTTTTCAAGTATAATCAAGGGAAAAAGTGAAACTAGGGTTTTTAAAATGGAAAGCTAGGGTTTTATATCATAAACAAAGGTTTTAAGATTACTTTGGTTCGTCATCTATACATCATTAATAAGGTTATTAAAAACATTCATGTCTTTACTTTAATCGCATTTTTTATATGTTTACATTTTGTTTTATATAACTATATCACAATTAGGATTTTTTAATTGGTAAACCGAATAATCAACTTATGTTTATGAATTACAAACTTTTCTTAAGTCATATTGTTATATATATCATGGAAAATGGGTTAATAAATTAATGTTTAACATGTTGTTTAAGTATAAACATGGATTTTGGTATAAAGTTTGAGGGTTTATAAAGTTAATAAAACAAAACTCTTTATAGTATGACACACTTGATAATAAAAGGGTTATTTGATTTCGATTCATACAGTTTATGTTGAATAGTACATAAAAATAATAAGCCTCATGGACGATTCCAAAATGATTAAGAAACCGAAAAACGTTTTATTTATAGAACGAATAAAGATACGTTATGTTACAAGTTTACGAAGAGTAAATATCTTTTATATAAAACTATTTTTTTTTATAAAAATTACCTATTCATTACAGAAAGTGATATTTTTAAAACATAAAATATGATTTATAACTTTTAATTACGAGATCGTACTCCGAAAGAATCGTTAAAACGGAGCTATAATCGAATAAAATCGGACGTTTATCGATAACAAGAAAACTATAAAAATAAGTTATATATCTGTTATGAACAGTAAAAATCACTATTCATCAAAAAACTAAAATTTTAAAAATGTTATATTTTGATAACTCGACTTAATACGAAAATGTGGGCATAAGAAACGTAAGAAACGGGCTTAAAACGAGAAAGTTACGCATTATTTTCTAACTTGTGCACTATTTCCTGAGGTGAATAGTGTTGGTTCGTTTTTAAAATAAATTTTTGCGAAACATTTTAGATTCATTATATAATATTTATACATGTTTATTTATTGTCTTAAACTTTATAAATATTTATTTTACAAAGACAATTGATATTTATATATTCGAATTTTTCGATATATCAATCAATAAGTTCATATATCGAATAATATTTAGCAAATACAATTTAAATATTATTTCGCAAACACGAGTTGACGATGATGTAGCTATATAGAATTATACGTTTTATTCGTATCAAAAGTAACTATATTACTAGGGAGTTCATAATGATGGGCCGCTTCGGGGTGGCGTATCGACGAGTTGTTGGATTTACGATTTTTAAAGTGTTCTAGCCTCCTCATACTTATGTTCTACTCACGACCTCTATATTATGATAGTCCGAACGATATATGATGAAGCTATACGAACTATAAATAATCAAATGGTTGTAGTCTTATACGGACCTATATGGATTTAGGTTGCCTTCGGATTCCTTCGTGACGCATTTCTATTTTTGAGAATACTTGTTGATTACCATTCAATCAAGGTGAGTCGTAGCCCTCCTTTTTCTACTACGTGTTTTTATTAAATTCTGGGGAGATTACCATTGCTTGATTTCTTTGGACACAATGGTGTTTTCAAACTGTAGCTCATTTTCCTGATTACATTATTGCCCCTAGTACCCTTCTGCACTAAGTACCCCTTTTGTTCATGAACTGTTAATTACTGCTGGGTTTACGCTAGTGTTATGGATAGATCTATCGGGACCTTGACCATCCCGTCTAGGGCTTATTGTGGTTTGTTCTAGTTGTCATTGACGCATTTATACATTCGAGAAAATTCTCGTATAGGATGTTTGAACATCTGTATTGAGAAATTAGTTTAGGATGTTTTTGTAACATTCTGTATCCCGTGTTGGGGCACAAACCTCGAGTAACTGTTTGAATACAAATTTATTACGTATAGGTTCGGTTTTGTCATGAGCTTTTAGGGCAATAATACAAAGTGTGGGATGTTATCGGAATGTGTTTCATAGTTCGTTAATATTACTTAATCTTGGGGTCCACGCGTTTAATTTCCTGATGTAAAACCTTGAATTCACTCATACACTTTGTTGAGTGTTAGCAGGTTTTAATCTCAGATGCTGAGATATGCTTGGATGGGAGCCGTGGGGATATCTATTAGGAGGATTAGATTTTCTTCATAATTTAATGAAAACTTTTGTCTTATAAAACTTAATGTCTTTTTATTCAAATAACTATTTTGGGATACCCTACGCGTGAAAACTCTGATATGTTGTAATGACATTGAATGAATATTATTTTTAACGTCCATGTAGGTCGTTTTCTATATTTCTTGATTTTTGTACCTTTGACGTAGCACCCATTGTTATCCTTTCTTGCTGCGACATGAGTTTTGGGGGTGGTACAGATGGTACAGAGCCAAGGTCTATGGGAGATGGGTCGTGTTCAAAACCTAGTCTATAACCACAAAGTTTAAAGATTTTCTTTTCCTTCATTTTTAAATACAGAATCCTTCATCGCTTATCCGATATCCGCGCGCGCAACTCCCTGATCCTTACTTACTTTTGTGATTGTCATTATTGCATTATATGTAACCTTATATATATACATAATACTTGGTTTAAATTCGATCTAATTAGTCCTATCGCCTTTTGACATATCAGTTTCTATTCTATCGGTCAATTATATAAATATTGACCATTCTGATTAAATTATGATTATTTATATCACTTTTCTATTTCCTTTTCTCTATTATTATCACGAGCCATGACTTTTCATACCTTTACAAATTCTTAACGAATTGTGTACTTGCGTGGCCAGAATCATGCCGCCTAGGAGATTTAAGAAGAAATCTGTTAAGAGGATAGTGGAAAAGCGTGTGGCCAAAGCTATTGAAGAAATATGGTCGAAAAGACAAGAAGATGACTCTAAACAATGCTGTTGTTGGATTGGATCAGCGCAATTACTGGAGGGACTGTTGCACCAGAGATGCATGGATGTTCGTATAAGACATTTACGAACGGCAAACCTCACTCTTTCAACGGGACTGAAGGTGTAGTCGGACTGAAATGTTGGATTGAAATGATGGACAGGGTGTTTGAGTTTGCAAATGTGCTGAAGATGACAAAGTGAAGTTTGTATGTGCACGTTCGAGGGTCGTGCTCTAACCTGGTGGAACGAAAATGTTTAAACTTTGGGACTTGCTAATGCTAATCAGATCCCCTGGAGCAACGTAAAAGCTATGATGACTACTGAATACTGCCCAGCAACTGAAATCCAAAGGATGGAGCAAGAGCTTTGGACTTAGACTTTGTAAGGAGTTGACATCGAGGCATACAATCAATCGCTTTTCCACGAACTGGTTTTGATCGTGTCCGGAGTTAGGTGTCAACTGAAAGAAAAAGATTGAAAAGTTACATTCGCGTTGGATTTCCGAGGCGAATCAAAGGAAAATGTTACTTCTTCAAAGCCTGCGACTTTGCATGATGGCAATCATCATGCTCGAGATACTGAATTGAACAAGGGGTTAAGGCATAGGCATAAGGCATCGGTGATAGCAATAAAAAGGAAGTGGAAGACAACAGGGAACGCCATACTATCACCTGCAGCAAAACGAAGACTAGAAGCTGCCTAAGGTTTATGTATGTGGCAGCCCCTGCTAAGGATAGAGCGCTCTTCGCTAGGAATCGTAGCCTTGGGCAATAGGTGCAGGCACATCATCAGCCAGGTCCGTGTCATCCATAGGTGTGGTAAATGTCCACAGCTTGGTCACAGGATGGGGAGTTTATTTCCTTATGGTATCTTTGTCCAGTGTCGACTAGGAGTCCTGTAGCGGGATGCGGCACTTCGCCTACTAATAAATGTGACCATGCTTTGGTTGTCAGTGGATCTTCATGGGCACTACAGGAGTGATTGCCCGGAGTTAAAGAACCGAAACTAAGGAAACCAAGTTAAAGGTATTGAAGCACGTGGAATGGTGCATGCCTTAGTAGGAGGAGAAACCATTCAAAACCTTAACAACATGGAGGATGATATCAATGCTTAGACTTTTCCCTTTAGGATTTTCTCACTCTTAAATTCTTTGAACTTTCGTCTGTAAATTTCTTTGTAACTTTTGCTTAAATTTATGTTTGTAACGAATGATTTCGAATTATCTATCAAAGTAATGTATGTGAAAAACATCGTCCCTTACTATATAAATTCAAAAAAAAACGTCACTAATTTTGGAAGCTCATGTTTAAAGCCATTTAAAAAGGAATGCAAACGAGTTATAGCATGGTTATCGAAATATTCAAGAAATAAATGAAAATAACAAATAAATTTGTTTTGCCCACAACATCCGTTTATTATTCTTAAAATAAAGAATTCATAAGGACATAAAAGGAAATACGAAGTTTTTTTTCACCCTCCCCTAACCATCTATATATTAGTCCTTCAGCATAGATCCACGCAATAGCAAAGGATAATGATCGGAACGAGAATTGATTAGAATAAAGGCCCCAAAAATAAAAAACTGAGATCTTCTTCGTAGTGGGAAGTAGGCAAGATAAATGCCTTGGAGTTGCTATCTGCGGTCGCCATCGCCAAGATCGTGATGATGTGCAACATTTTTGTGGAGTTGGATAAAAGAAAATGTAAGTGAAAGATTAAGTGTTGTATGGAGAAATGGAGAAGAAAATTTTGTATAAAAAGGAGGAAAGTAACCGTTGGGGGTTACTGTTCGGTTACTGTTCACCGACCGTTGGGGCACTGTTCATATATAAAAAAAAAAAAATAAAAATAATAATAATAATAATAATAATAATAATAATAATAATAATAATTATTATTATCTACACCTCTTCATCAACATTATTCCGGAAGAAATATCCGCATCTTTTTCTCCGAACCCGTACCTTCCTCAAGTGCCGCAACTTGAGCCTTGAGGACAAGGCTCTTCTAACCGGAGGAGACTGTAACATTCCGTATTTTCAGGTCATTTTATGACATCATTCATTTTGTCATTTTTCACTATTTTTTTTCTTTTCTCGTACGCGTTCGCTTTTAATTTTAAGTGTTAAGTTAAATCGCGTTGAACTAAAATCAACAGAACCAACGTAAAGAACAGAGACCAAAATAATTAAAGTTATGATCAAGCCTAATCATTTTTATTTATTTTTTTCAAAAGTAATAATTTACTTTTATATTTATTTTTGTTGGTTAAGTTAAGTGTATACGTTTCGCGTATAAATTGACGTTTAGGCATACTCTCACCTGGAACACAAAAACATTTCTACACATCAACGCAGATACCACTTTTATTACCCAATACTATAAAAGTTACAAAAATTCTCACTTATATCTCTTATGCCAAAAATTTTATGGCAAGAGATTCATAAGAAATAAGAAAATTTTCCAAGTTTTGGGTCAAGTACATCTCGTTTACTTTACATACCTAGCCCATGCCTTCTCATTAAACCACCATACCCGGTTTTATTTGACCAAAGACCAAGACTTTGACCCATAGACCCATCCTAAGATGTCAGATGACCCATCACTCTGTAATACCCTTACCATGTCTCCTTGAACCAAATACTTTGCACCCACTTTTATATACATGTATCTAGTGATGAGAGAAATCATACATGCTTACACTTGGTAAAAATCACTAAACACCTCTCTTTGGCTCTTCTATATGTACGGTATACTACACTCCCTGCGATCACAGAAGACCCCTACAAAATTTGATATCAATATACACTCCCTATATACATCTATCTAAGTATCTCTAAGGTAATGTTCAAGCATTGGCTAACATTTTTAATGTATTAATCAAGAAAAAGTGTGAAAACTAGGGTTTTAAAATGGAAAGCTAGGTGTGTTTATATCTAAACAAAGGGTTTAGATACTTTGGTTCCTTCATCTTACTTCTAATATGGTTATCTAAAAACCTTCATGTCTTTACTTTCATCATTTTTATATGTTTACATGTTTTATATAACTATATCACCAATATAGGATTTTTAAATGTAAACACGATATTATCACTATATGGTTATGAATTTACCACACTTTTCTTATGTCATATTGTTTTATATATCATGGGAAAATGGATTAATAAATATGTTGACATGTTGTTAAGTATCAAACTTGATTTTGTATAAATTTGGGTTTATAAAGTTAATAATACAATCTCTTTTATTAAAAGAACACAATTGGATAATAAAAGGGTGATTTGTATTTCGACTTCATACAGTAGGTTGGACATTACATAAAAATAATAGCCTCATGACGATTCGCAAATGATAAGAAACTTGGGGGAAAACCGATTATAAACGGAAAAAGACTCAGTTAGTACATAGGTTTTCGAGAGAAATACTTTTATAAAACTATTTTATAAAATTTACTATTTCATTACAGAAATTAGTGATATTTTTAAAAACATCAAAATATGATATAAACTTTTAATTAACGACTAGATCGTATCGAAAGAATCGTTAAAACGGAGCTTATAACGAATAAAATACGACGTTTACGAAGTTTAACGTTAACAAAAACTTTAAAAATATAGTATTATTTGTTTATGAAACGCTGTTAAAATGTGCACTATTCATCAGAAAAAACTAAAATTTTAAAAATGTGTATAATTTTGATAACTCGACTTAATCGAAAAATGTGGGCATAAGAAGACGTAAGAAAACGGCTTAAAACGTGAGAGTTACGCATTATTTTTCTAAACTTGTTGCAACTATTTCCTGAGGTGAATAGTGTGGGTTCGTTTTTAAAATTAATTTTGCGAAACATTTTAGAATCATTTTATATAATATTTTATACATGTCTTAACTTTATAAATATTATTTTTACAAAGACAATTGATTTATTATATTCGATTATGTGCGAGTTCAAATACACGTAATAATTATGTAGCAAATGATTTTGCAATTGTATATATTATTCGCATGTGTCACGACGTTGACGATGATGTTAGCTATATAGAATTATACGTTTTTATCGTGAGGTAATTCCAAAGTACTATCTTTACTAGGGGTAGTTTTTAATGATAGGCCTTCTTCGGGTTGGTGGCTATCCGACGAGGTGTTGGATTTACGATTTAAAGTGTTCTAGCTTTCCTCATACGTTCATCTACACGACATTTAATTATGATAGCTCCGAACGATAGTATGTATGTGCTATTACGACCTATAAATAATAAATGTGTTTAAAGTACTTATACGACCATATTGATTAGGTTGTGCTTCGGATTTCATTTCGTGACGCTTTGTTTTATTTTGAAATACTTGTTGATTACCATTCACTCTAGGTGAGTTCGTAGGCCCCTTTTGTCTACTACTTGTTTTATTAAATTCGGGGGAGATTAATTCGCTTGATTTCTTTGGACAATGTGTTTTGCTAAACTGTATGCTATTTCCTGATTACATTATTGCCTAAGTACCCTTCTGCCAATAAGTTCCCTTTATCATGAAAACTGTTAATTACCTGCTGGGTATGCGTAGTGTTTTGGTTTTGAGCTATCGGACTGTTCCATCCTCAGTTAGGCTGTGTGTGTTTTAGTTGTACTTATGGACGCAATTTATACATTCGATAAGAAAATTCGTTTAGGGAGGATGTTTTGGAAACATGCTGTATTGAGAAAGATTCGTAGGATGTTTTTGTAACATCTGTATCGTGTTTGTGGGCACATAACTCGTAGTATCTGGTTTGTTACAATTTATCTACGTGAAGGTTCTGGTGTCTTGAGCTTTGATATTTGGGCCAATAATAAAAGTGTTGGACCTATCGAATGGTTTCATAGTCTACTTTACTTAATCTTGTTGTGGTCCACGCTATTTCCTGATAAAAACATATGAATTCATCTCAAACAATTTTGTTGACGTTTTAGCATGTTTATCTAGGTGCTGAGGCATAAGCTTGGATGGGAGCCGTGACGGAATATCTATTAGAGGGATTCTAATTTCTTAAATTATGAAACTTTTGTTCTTATAAAATCTTAATGTCTTTTTTATCTAAATCTGATGGGACCATAACGTGAAAACTATGATATTTGTATGACATTGAATGAATCTTTACTTTTTAACGTCCATTTTAAAGGTCGTTTTCTTATATCTTGATTTTTGTACTTTGGACGTAGCACCATTGTTACCTTTCCGCTGCGAATGATTTTGGGGGTGTTAACACCGGGAATCATATCTTCCGGTTTATTATAAGTATTTATATAATATTATTTTGAAGAATTCCCTCTATTACCTTTGTCATCAGGGTAAATTGGTAAGTTTCCATCAAATATTATATTTTATTAATTTAGTTATATATTAAATTCTGACGATATCATCATGTTTAATAAGAAAAAGCGTTTAATCTTTCATACCAAAGCTTTGGGCTTGTTTAAGACCATATAAATCTTTTCTTTAATTTTATAAACATGTTTCCGGTTTTCGAAATCAATGAATCCAGAGGTTGTGCCACGTATACCATCTCTCCGTTGATAAACGTTCAGGATGCTACTTTTTGTGTAAATCCATTTGGAATATTTAAAGTTCTAGGGCGCAAGCTCATTGGCTACTAATTTCCATAATATATTCAAGTCTAGCACGACCAGGGCATAAGTTTCATCATAATTGATTCCCCTTGTTGGTTGATCCTTGAGCAAAGAACCGTGCTGTATTTCGTGAAACAATATAGTTCCGTCTAACGTATTCCTAAAAACTCTACTTAGTTCCTTAATTCGTCATATTTACTTATGTTGTGGAAAATAACTCCAAACGGCTGTTAGCATATGAATTGATATATTCTTTTGCATGGCGACTATCCACTTTCATATCCTAAGTGTTCATTCACCTATTCTTAGGTTCTATAGTGATATTAAAAGTAGAAGTTACTTATCGTTCTGGAGTTGTGATCTAATGGTTCTGTTTGGTTATGTTTCCTATAACGTTTTCTTATAGGGTTGGTTCCTAGATTCCTTAATTTTGACTATTTCGTCAATCCTAATGTTTTCGATCCTCAATAACTTTTTCTAGGTTTTTCTTTTCGATTTCCTAATAGTTCTTCTATCAAAAACTAAGTCATCATCCACCAAGGGTGATGTCTTAGAGGGTGGAGGAGTTTCATCGAATGTCATGTTGAGTGATTCTTCAATTTTCCTAGTGTGTTTATTAAGAATGATATATGCTTTACTATTTTGCGAGTATCCTAAAAAGACACCTTACGTATTTAAACTTTGGTCAAGGTAGTCTTTCGGATTGTGTTAAAATGAAGCACTTGCTTCCAAACACTCTAAAATAGTCAAGAGTAGGTTTCCTACCTCTCAAGAGTTCATAAGGTGTTTTTCCTAGGATGGCTCTAATTAGGATTCGGTTGAGAATGTATGTTGAAGTAGTTCTCGGCGTTACACAAAACTTGTTGTGGTAATGATTGGCTGTTCAACATGGTTCTAACTTATTTCCTGTAGTGTCTATTTTTCCTTTCAACCTCGCAATTTGTGTGAGGAGGTGCGTGGAGCCAGGAAGTTATGTGTAATACCATTGGCATTACAAAACTCTCTAAATTGCACTTCATTATCAAATTCTCTTCCAGTGGTAACGGTTCTTATTGACACTATTGTACATCCTAATTGGTTTGGATTTTTTGTATAAATATTTCATTTTGATCGAAAGACTCGGTTTATTCTTAAGGAATCTAGTACCAAGTTATGGGACCTCCATAGAAGACGTCTTTTTTTGGAGCTTTTACAAATTTTATTTTCCTCTGTTCCACTAGATGATGTCTTCAATGGAATTAACACTAACCTAATTTATCATCGGAGGGTTTTTGATTATTTAACATTTCATTCAAGCAATGTGTACTCTTTTCAAATTTGTTTAATCTATTAGATTCTTCTTTGAGCTTTTCATTTTCAATTTTAAGTGTGTGACACTTTGCAAAATCAATATCAACTCCCTTGTTTTTCTACGAGTGTGGGACTATTATCATTAAATTCTCTAAGTTCTCTCATTTTTCTTTACTATTTCTAATAGCTTTTTAACATTTTGTTCTTAGTGGTTATCTTTAAAATCTTTTTTGCACAATTTGTTTATATTCTTGTCTAAGGCTAACTCATCAATGATGAGTTTTCATCACTAAAGTAAGAAGTTCGGAAAACATACCATCATTTTGGTGCTTGAGCTAGCAAGACTATGTCTCAATCTTGGATCTTATTAATCTTCTTCACCGCTATCGCTCAAGAAACCTCCAAACAAAATGCTCTTTGGTTCTTGATCTCTCGGTGTTGTATATGGACAGTTCTCCAACAAGAAGATGTTTGGATCTCCGATCTAAAGCACTTCCTTTTACATTTGCCTTTTTTGTCGTCTCGGATATTTTGAATAAGGTGATTTTTGTCGTTCGTGTGGGTGTATCAACGAATCTACCTCTTCTCTTAAAGGCTTCTTGAAGTCTTTTTTTTTTTTTTTTACCGCCATGTACGTACTCTTCGTCTTATCCTGGAAGTTGAGCACGTTTCACCATCACTAGATTCTTTCTTAGCCTTAAAGCAAAGAGATTTCTCTGTTCAACTTTTGCTTTGACTATTTCGGATTCTTTCTTGATGTGATCATCTCTGGACTTTGTGGGTTTATTTAATGGAGCTCATCAAGAGATAGTGATGTTAAGTCTTTCGACTCTTCAATTACCGTGACCTTTGCTCTCCATTTAGGATGCAGAGCCCTAAGAAACTTCCTTACGTAGTGCAGGATCCCGTTTAATACTTCATAACATATATAACAATCACAAATCGAATCGAACTAGAAATGAGAAAGAGAGGTGAGTTGTTCTAGAGAGAGAAAGAAGAGAGAGAGAGAGATGAGAGAATATGGAAAATGATATTTTTTAGAAAATATGAAACTAACTATCTTTTCCATAGTGGAAACGTGTCTTTATACCCCGAAATACTAAGTGTCGTTCAGGTATAATTGACTAGGAACCCGGAGCTGGGGTTTTGCTTGGGATTAAACCCGAAACATATACAATATTAGATTAACTATCGAGCCCGATTCCCGATATTATCCTATTACAACGTTAACTAATTAAATGACCGAGACTCGTACACGTAATGAACGAACTTCCTGTTTGGCTCAATATTTTGAGGCTAACATTCTCCCACCGAAGTGAGTTCATTGATGACACTCCTTCAGAGATTAATTGTGATTGCGTGTTTTGTCTAGTTTGAGCTCAATGTGGTCGTTAGTCTTTCTCTTTGTTCTTTGTTGTAGGCTTGTTACTTCTTCATTGCTTTGCGTCTTGGACAATGGCCTTTGTCATTGTCTTTATAGGGACTATAGCCTCTTGCGATCTTATGTCTTTGACCAACATGCTCATACTTTTGCATGTTATCTTGAAAGCTTCAAATCAGAGTTAGCGGAAGTCTTTGTCTTTAAATCTTGAGCTTTCATGATTGTTTGTCTTTGTAGAATGAGCATGAATATGTGGTAATGAATCGACTTTGGTTGATTGGGGATTCCGTCACCCATGTTTTTAACCTGCGGGTGTAGTTTGTGTTAATCTGTTTTTTGAGAAAATGATTTGAAAATCATTCGACGTGTTACTTGTGAAAGCGTTTTTTTTATAAACACATCGGAGTTTTAAGCGTTTTTATCAAAAGTCATCATACCGTTCAATTTATTTACTGGGATCCAAATCGATATCCAGTTGTCACATAGTTTGTTTCATATTAGAACTCGCAAGTCACCCCTTACCAGAGCTTGTTTGATGTTGACATCAAGCAGGATTTCCATTTCATTGTGGGAAATATTGTATAGTATCACTCTGAGGTTTCTGGCAAAATCACAAGGATATTGCGTTAGGACTCTTGTTAACAGCTTGTAAACTTTGATGATGTTCTAACTATGTGTTTGGAATTCAATGTGTCCTAACGAGATTTTTATTGATCTCTTGGCTCTAGACTCGATTGTACATTTGCTTTTAGTACTCAGAGGTTGAGCAAATTGCCCACCTATTCAATATCAAACGAATCTCGGAATGAGAGGTCAATAGATAACGTGTGAACTCTCCTGTGACAATGAGACAAGTTTCTGTTGATAGAAACCGAATGGCTGGGATTGGGGTTGTTTGCTTGCATTCAACTGGGTCTTTGATGTCATTTTCAATGTCAGCAATCAACCTTGTGATTCTGACATCATATGTATTAACCCGGTTTCTTGCGCTTAAGGTTGTGTGATGGAGGCTTTCTTTCTTTAGACCTTTATCATACATTTCTTTTTAATTCTTCAACTGCCTTCAATGCTTACTTAGGATGTAATACTAACACCTTGTTGTGTTGTTCCGTGTTAGAACTCAATCTTAGTCGGCATTTCTTCCTATATACATTCATCTCCAAATCATTACCTAAGACTGGCTATTTCTAACTTTGGATTATGACTTGGGTAGATCATCAGGTTCGGTTGGATCACTCAGGATTGATTCTAAGTGCTAACACCTTATGACTTAGAATCATGTGAAATTAAGTTGTTGTTGGGTTAAGATCAAACCATATTGTATAAATCCTTTTCTTACTTTGTCAGCTCATTGAGTCGAATAGATCATATTTTAATTATATTTTCTCCCCTTATTTTAAATAATAAACACTTAGTTTTTGAAATACTTGTGATTAAAATATGTCTTGAAAATTTTGTAGGAAGAAAATAGTTATTAGCATGAATGGTTTGGACATTTTGTATGTTTGAGATTCATAAGGAATGTCGTTGTGATGTATTCAAGAACATTAAAACTTTGTTTTTCGAAAAAACTCCCCCTTAAAAATAGGACCAATTGAGACATTGTTGTCTTTTGAAAACATTGTGAGGGTTGGAGTGTTGAACACACAATTTTGAAAGATTATGAATTGTCATGGAGAAATTCTTGAAAAATCGTGTTCAACGCGTTTTGATAAATCATGATGGTCTATGAGGACTTCTCTTCTAACGATAAGGGTAGGCACTGAAACAGTTCACTATCCTTTTTCTTAAGGCTAAAAAATTGAAGGTCTTGTAGAAGCTCAAGACGAGTGAAAATGTTTAATTTTCCGTTGTTTGTGAGGATAAGTTAATAACACTTCTTTATTTTGAAGTCCGTGTGTTATGTGTATTGCTATTTGCACATAAGCCATCTAGAAAAATTAGAAATGACATGTTTTGAAAACTATTGCATACTCATTCGCCTCGAACTTTTCATTTATCACACCCGTGTCAATGTTAATCGTACATTTCTAAGCACGTTAATGTTATCGATTCCAGGGTACATGTCGAGAAGTATCTTTTTGTAATATTCTGTTTTTCTTATATGTTTTGGTATTTTCTTTTTTGAAATTTTATTATTTTGTATTTTGCTTTCTCAAAATATGTACATGGTGATGTTGATGATGATTATCAATGCAGTTCATTTGTCACAAGAACCTCCAGGATCAGCTGGTGTCAAACATCTCATTACATATCCTTCTGACAGATACTTAAACGATCCTCAGGAAGGGATCTTTTGTAACATGTCAGATTAATTGTATTCAGTTTTGACATAAATATAGTTCTATTATACCATTTTAACCTGTTCCTTTATGAAATGGGTAACGAGTATGGATGTGCTTGTTCCCGAATGTTGTAGGGGTTGCAATGGTTATTGACTTATGGCTGACTGAGAGTCGCAGTACAACGGTATTTTTGTTGTAGTTGAAGCTCATAATCTTGAAGCTGTCCTATGTCCTCATCCTCATTACTTGAGCTACACTTGCAGATAACGCACGTACTCTGCTTTCTGATGAAGACATTGCAGTGACTAGCTTATCACCATGGAATGTATCCCTCAAGAAGTTGCTTTGCGGTAGTATCAATGCAACCGCATGCTCAGGGTCTGATATGCTGTTAGTTCAAAGCCAGAATCCGTTTGGATACCAGGAGTCCAA
Source organism: Tanacetum coccineum (assembly GCA_026074375.1). Taxonomy (NCBI): domain Eukaryota; kingdom Viridiplantae; phylum Streptophyta; class Magnoliopsida; order Asterales; family Asteraceae; genus Tanacetum; species Tanacetum coccineum. The sequence goes on from BQNB010087343.1 coordinate 15,651, forward strand.
TGTTAATGGACCTTTAGGTAATTGTAAAGAATCTCTTTTACCTCCTGAGGTGCTTTGAGTTTGGTCATGCTGATAACGTGCACAATAGATACTGCTTTGCACTATGTCTGGTATACTTGGATGTCAAGTCAATGGAGTGGACCTGATCTTTACTATCGATAATCAGATGGTCTACGGGTGTTCCACTAATTACATCTAGTTTGGGTTTAGTAGCCAATGTTTGTACCAAAGGAGTGATATTGTCCATATTTATTCTTTTTTAGAATTTCTATTGCGTTACTCCCCTCCTGGCCTGTTGATAAAATACCTTTTGGGGACTGGTGGATATGTCAGTCCTAAAAAAAGAACATCATCTCCCCTTAAGGACATTTTCAATCTACTGTGCATTAACTTTTTCAAATCTTTTTAGAATATTTTGGGTTTGTAGGACCCAAAAAAATTATGTCATCACTGTAAAGCTGCACTAGTAGAATATCCTCCCCGTATTTTATTTTTTCTATGGGGAATTTTTTAAAAAAAGTTGGGTCAATTGTTCTTCGAACCTTTAGTTAATGCCTGCTTGGACATCAGGATGTTGGAAGTTCAATTTTCATACCAGGCTCTTGGAGTTGTTTTAATCCATACAAAGCTTTCTTCAGAAGGTAGACTTTTTCTAGTTATCTGGATCAACTGAAACCCTTTGGTGAGTCAAACCATAAACCTCCTCTTCTCTGTGGGACCCATTAAGAAATGTCGTTTTTCATGTCATCTGATAGTTTGGAAAAGATTGTGTGTCTGCGTAGGCAACAAAAAATCGAACTGCTTCCAAGCGAGCAACTAGTGTAATATGATTCTTTTAAAATCTCAATACCCTCTTCCTGTGCATAACCTTCGTATGCAAGTCGTGCTTTGTTGTAAATTACAGTCTGATCTTCATCCTTCTTGTCTTCCATGAATCCACTTTAGCTTTATAATCATCTTGCCAAATGGTTTGTCGACTTGTTCCAGAACTTTTAGTCTGTCGAACTGATGAAGTTCATACTGCATTGCTTTCAATCCATGCAGAATCAGCCTTTGCCCTCCGTTAATGTTCTTCGGATTTCAACAATACTCACCGTCTAGATCTGAGAACATACACATTTTCAGGATCTGTTGCAAGCTGTCATCTTGTTTGAAAGGCATGGTTGGATTTTTCCACGAACTTGTTCTATATAGATGATCTCTGTCATCGTAAATCATGACTTTGTGTTGAATGAATGCACATCTGGTATTACTCAACGTTTTTGCGTGGGGGAAAGACTACATTTCTTGTTCTTGTGTACAAAAAGGATTGATAATTCTGCTTCTTGATAATGATGCATTCGGTGCTTGATCATTGCTGTAGTCCTCGCAATGACAGGTTGTGTTGGATTGTAATATTCTTCAAGTAATGGAACTGTAGAGAAATTTCCAACCCTTGTTGTGATGAATCTGTCTTCTCTGCTGTAGGAACAACATTTTGTCTTGGGGGCACGGGGTCAGAGTTGTCATAATCTGACGCCTTTTGTCTTGAGGAACGTGTGTGTCTGATCGAGACATTTCAACAGACATCTCTTGTACGTTGGGGTCGTGGGTCTGAACAGTGTGATCAGACATCATTTACTTTGATTTCATCAAACTTGATATGACTTGGACTCAACTATTAAGCGTGTTTCTTTGTTGTGAAACACGATATCCCTTCGATTCTGAGTAGAATTTTGCCTCCATGACAACGTGTGTGGGATCCCCTTTTTCTTTCTCTTATCAAAATTTCCCCATCTCTAGTTATGTAACAAATGACAAACCAAAGTATGTGAAGATTGTTTTATTGAAGTGTTTCCCTGTCTATAATGTTGTGATACGTGTCTTCCATGAGTCGATAAATGATTGATCGTTCTGGATTATATAGCATAGCGGTTGCAACTGCTTCAGCCCTCAAATGATAATGGAAGCTTAGAAGTGATAAGCATTATTCGAGCAACTCAACAAGAGTGCGGTTCCGTCTTTCGTCAACGCCGTTCAGTTCAGGAGTTCGAGGAGTGGGGAGTCTTGATGTTCATTGCTTCTTCTTGAAATAATCATGGAGTGTCTTGTTTCAAGAACTCCATTGCCTCTGTCAGTATCGGAACACTCAATAACTTGAGCTTACAAGGATTGCGTTTTCGAATCATAGTGAGAAAGTCTTGAGAACTTCTGGTGTGTTTCACATCTGACTTGGATCTAGAAAAAAATGTCCAAGATGTTTCTTGAATAGTATCAACATATTCACCAGATTATATTTTCTTCCCATTTATGGTTGCAACCCGCTCATTGGACCACAAAGTCATGTGAAGTGTAAATTTCAGCTGTCCTTGGTACTTGGAAACAGCTTTTGACTTAAAATGAGCTTTCTTTTTGCTTTTACTCATTTCACAGACGAACAAATGTTGGATCCTTGACATATTTTCAACTTAGGTAGACTGTCACAATATCTTTCTGTGAGAGTAAGGTGATGTAATCGAATGTTAAGATGAGAAAGTCTTTCGATGCCATTACCTGCTTGAGTTGGTGATGCTTTAGCCTGAATACAGATTAGAGTTGATGAATTTGTTTTCTTGAAGGATATTGTTGTAGAGCATCAGATTCTACCGATTACCAGTTAGTAATTCATTTTCCCTGAAGATCTCTCACAAAACAAGTGATTCCTGAAGAGCAACCTCCAAATCCGCATCACAGAATTGACCAACCGAGGAAAAAAGTATTGTGATTGAGGCCTTCGGGGGACGTAATAACCCGTTTTGTTCATGACATTTCCTTGATTAGACTCCATAACCAAGAATTGGACAAAACTGATCATTTCAAAATGAACAGTACCAGAAGAATTTCTCCACAAAATTACACAACAGCTTGAGATTGCCCGTCATGTGCTTTCTGCATCTAGAGTCAACAATGAATAGGATGAGTTGTACAATCTGCAAGAGAATTAAAGGACGATGGAAACATTGGACATATTGGATCCTAAGGAATTTGATATCTTCAAAGACATAAGTACTCTTTAGAGACAATGTCTATAGTGGGACTAATACTTGTTGATATATCCTCTTTCCTGATTTTAGGCATCCATATCTTTTTGGTCCTAAGAGGCTTTTGTTGTAAGGTATATCCTGATGGTACTATCCTTTGCTATCCACCATTTCCATTCCTGATTTGTATTTCTCATACAACTCCTGATGTAACTCATTGGATTTTTCTGTAAAGTGGTTTTATCTGATTGCAATGTTTCTTATGGGTGTGTGCATCAGAGATTTATTCGCTTTTATCTTGGGTTTACTAGCACTAATAGGCACTACATTAGGCTTCTTAGTTCTAGCATTCACCTCATTTAAGTATCTAGAAACACAAGCATCATGATTAGAATTAAACACACATTTTCCACATTTAGCACAAACAGCATTCACACTCGAAGTTTTGGAATTTGAACTGTCATTACACGCAAGTTACGATTTGTTTTCTTAGAAATTAACTAGAAATCCTATGATGGTCTTTCTTGTTCCTTCTTTTAGACTTCATCTTGACTTTTGTTTTGGACTCACGTCCTTTTCTTTAACTTGATAGCACTTAAGCTGTGGTCTGCTAACACTTGTAGTGGGAGATTTACTCTGGAAGATTTAGAACACTGTAGAGGAAGTTGTATTCCTTGAAGCATGAGGCAACTGTGGTGTTCTAGATTGTGTTGTGGTAGTGGAAATTCTATACATTCCTGGTTTAAGCACATTCGAGTGTTGTATTTCCGCTTGTTTTCTATTCTGAGGCAAATTCTGTTGAGTGACTTGTTTAAACAAACCATCCGACACATTAGTTTTATTAACCGACTGTTTCGTTTGAAAACTTCTCATTTCAGGAGAATTTGAAAAAGGAGTCGGTTTTCCTAAAACTGATGGTTTTGGATATTCGTTGTGTGCATTTTTTGGTTGTCAAAACAACAGATGGTTTATCAAACTGAGTTTCCACAGACTTTCCTCTTCTTGCATTTCTCAATGAGTTTCTTTAACTCACTGATGGCTATGTTCTTGTCTTGCATTTGAGCTTTCAAATCCTGTATTTCATGATATTGTTCACGTTCTTTTCGAAATACATTTGATCCATTTTCTTTGCAAACTGAGTTGTTTTTCATTTATTCTTAACATTCTTGTAAAGCAAGTTCAAGAGAAATCGAGTGGTTTTCAAGTTTAGCAAAACTCTTTAAAAGCTTATTATGAACTTCTTTGTTAACAGATTCAGTTTGTTTCGAAAGCTTTTGTGCAAGACATTCACATTCTTTGACTTTATGAAGATACAAGCATTGTAATTCAGTATAAGCATTTAAATCAGACAGAGAATGCAAATACGAACATATAACATCTTTTGACACCACTCTTCGGAAGTAGATTCATATTGTTTTGAAAATCAGCCTCTTCTCAGATTCAAGTTCGTCAATCTCTTTTTCAAGGGATTTAACGTACTCAAAATCTTCATGCATTTCCGTTTTAAGTTCATGTTCAAAACGAAAGCTATCATTTTGTGATTTTATGGAAAGAGGCATTAATAAGGTTTTTATCAAAAGTTCCATATCATGAGCAGTTGGCACGCGAAAACAACTACTAGTATGTTTAATCCAAGTTTGATCAACAATTTCTCTAAATTGATTGATGTTAAATGTCATGTCGTTAAAAACTTGTCTACTTTTGTATAATAGATTCCGAAACGGGTAGAAAGGCAATGTTTTTAGCAATGTTTGGTTTTGTTCTAACAAACGGTTTTCTCCACATTGTCTTCCTAACTTCTTTTGTGCGTTCCAACTGATAAAGATACTCCAGTGAGGGTGCTTTGAAAATTTCATAAAGACTATTCTGTCTTGTGTAGGCGCTATGGTTTCTCACTGTGTTCTTTTATCAAATTTTGATCTACTCTGTTATCAGAGTCATGGTCTTCTTACCTATCAGGGGCAAATTTGTTGCATGTTCAGAAGTACAAATAGGATCTCATACATATCATGGTTTTCTCAGGAATTAGCTTCTTGAGGTACCTAGGATTGGCAAAGGTTGGTCTAACTATTATATGCGAGCATTTGGTGCTAACATATGAATGGTCTGAAATTGATCTGATTACGGTATAAAACAATTTCATTCAAAACTTTAATTGTTATGTCCATTTCAATCATCTCTGTCAATATCTTTCTCTTCCATAACTTGTAAATCCGAAATGACCTTGGTTTCTCTTTGAGATAACCTTATGTTGTGGACCTTGTTAAAAGACTCTTTTTTGACTATCTCATCGGTGTTTCTGATTGACAAACTAAATGTCATAGGGCTTTAGTTTTCAAAACCTTCTTTAAATTCAATGTCTTTTTAAAGCTAATAGTCATAGAGTTTATTTAACTTTGTTGATGAATCTCATAATCAATGTTTAGCGGTCATTAAAAGGCTTTGTACTTTCTCAAACTCATTCTGTTTGTTTCTGAAGTGCAATCAGACAACTATCCGACAACTGTAGCCTCCCATAGCTCCTACTAGTTCTCATCAATGGTGAGTTTTGCACTCTTCTAATTCTTGAGGTCAATGATGCGTTCTTTGCTTCTGTTATATTGCTTTAAAATCATTTTGTTTTCCTCAGTATCAAGAGTTAAATTTGCAATTAAATTAGCAAGCGCAGCACGCTCATCAGCACATTCTGCAGCATGTTTCTCAGAATGTTGTCTTTCATTGGCAAACACATTGTTTTCATCATTGTTTTGTACCTGTTTCAGGATTTCTTCATGTAACGACCTCCTGAATCTTTGCATGAAATGTAATGTGCTTTCCTGTTCTTGTTCTTCTCAATCTTCTTACGTCTGTGTCCTGACTAGCCAATCAGCTTGCTCAGCTTTTGCTGTGGAAACACACTGTTCAGAGTTTGTTTGCACGTCATCATCTTCTCCGCTTGTGATAGCGGCGTAGTCTTTAGAACCGCTTTTTGGCTTCCTGCATGCACTTAGCCATTTGTACCCTTATAACTTGCAGTTAAAGCACTGTATCCTAGCTGTTGCTACTACCCTGATGTTATTGTTCCCTATTCCCAGCAACTGTTATTGTCCTTTGATTCCCAAACTGCCTTGACTGATTCTCGTTGTTATACCTTGGTGCGGTATCTTCAGTCTTGTTCCTGGAGTTTGAAGAACGTCTCGATTTTAAGGTTGTGTTGTTAGTTTGTAATGCTTCTGAATATACTTTGCAAGGAGTTTACGATAAGTGCTAGATTCTTTTGCATTGTCCTTATCACCTCTGAGCTTTGTTTAGGTGTTCTCACTGTCTTCTTCTGACACTGACTTGAGATGAGGTGTACTGGTTTGGCAGATCTTCTATGTCTTTGTGTCTGGTAGATGCACTAGGTCTATGTAGAAGATGATGTTGCATTAGATCTTTGAGGTTTTGGTGACTTGATAGTATTATTGAATATGGTTGAGCAGAGCCGCAAGATAGTGCTAGTATTGGTTTTGCACTTTTGGCTATTCTTCAGCACGAGAATATCAATTAACCTCCTTTCTGAAACACATCTGGCTTTAGAATGTCTAAGAAAAGTCTGTGGTATGAAATGGTGTCTATCTTTTCAGTATTGCTTGACAAGGTCACAAATCTTGACCATTCTGGGTTGAGTTGTTGAAAGAAATTAGAACATTCACTTGCATTATTTGTAACTTCAAGTTGTTCCTAGTTAATTTCATTCATCAGTTCTATAAAACCGTGAGTAATAAGACTCATGGATTTCCATCTCGAGGAAGTAAACTTCCCAAAATTCCAGAACAGTATTGGTCTTTACATCTTTGTACGTTCAATTGTTGTCCTCCCTGCTGTAGCCTTTCTATGGCTAATCCACATCTCATTCCCTGTGTGACACGCCCCATCAAGTAGTGGAATAGATTTCATCTCTCCAATGCAGTTGTTATAAGCAAGAAATTTGGCTTCCTTTTCAGACAGCAAAATGTTACTTTGTTCTTGGAGTCATGTTCATACTGTTTGAATTGATGTATGTTGTGAACTGACAGGCGTCCTTCCGCTGCCAGCAACTGCTTGATTTTTGTACACTAGTTGGCACGTAGGGACCATCAAGTATGATTTTTTCAGTCCTAGCAATTATTTTTCGTGTCATGTTATCGTAGAAAACGTAGATCTCCATGTAGAATAATCTTCCTGGTCAAGCTTGGTTGGACGATCTTTTCGATACTCCAGCTGCCAGTGTAATAGTATTGTGATTTGACTATCTGTTGAGGTATGTACTGACTGAGTAGACTTTGATGATTGAACTATGGTTATGAATTATGAAGTTTGTGAAAGTGTTGGATCTTTAAGTGGATGTGATGTGATTGAAGTTAGTGGTTTTGTTTGCCAATTCACGTTTCAGGGATTTTACACTTGTCTATGATTAAAACCGATTAATGAATTTACGGGATTCTTACACAAATCATTAGAAAAACCGTGAATGAATATCGTTTGTTTTGAGGTTTGTGTTCTTAATGATTAATGCGCGTTTTGGCTATGGTTTGAGATTTGTTTGGAATTCGGAGCAGTTGGATTATGAAAAATAAATTACCTTATTACCAAAATCTAATTATGGTGTAAAATAAGCTAAAAGGCAATAGAAAATATTTATATTTTACTTAATTTTTTTCCTGCCAAAAAGTAGCCTAAAAAAGGTGTCGATCCGAAAATGTTTTTTTTTACCCCTATTACCCAAAATTTCATTTGTTGTAAATAGTTAGAAAGGCTATATAAATAATTACATATGATCAACTTTTTCCGTAAAAAAGTGTCGCTAAGAAAAGGGTGTCGTCTGGGATTTTTTTTTTTTTTTTTTACTTTTTTTTTTATCAAACCGCTGCGTTTTAGGTGTTGAGCAATACCGCCTCTTCGTGTGTATTTGCAAACTCGCACCGGCAGTATATGACAATAATCTAAACCGCTGGGTCGACTTTGTGACTTTGAAGCAAATCCGCCTTTCCTTATTGTAATAGATAAACGCTGTGCTCAAAATTGAGTAAATCGCTTGCCTTGATTTTCTTATCTTAACTCGCCGCCTTGCTTTGCAACTCGTCGCCTTGCTTAGCAAACTCGCCGTTTGAAGAAACAAATCAAAACCTCCTTGAAAGATGACACTCGCCGGTTATGTGAGCAACTAGCCCGCCTATATACAATAATCAATCCGCAGTTTGTTTTTAATTTGGCCGAATATACGTTTGTTTCGATTCAATATATTAAGCTCAACTCGCCTTGGAACCTGTCAAATCTCGATCCACATTACAATCGCAAAACCCCCCCCTGGTTTCTACAACTCGCGGTGAAATATTTTATTAATATAAAACACAACTCAGCCACTGTGGTAAACAAAACGCCCGTTGGGACTTATTCCTTAAAATCGTGGACTCTGTCTCTTTCCTTTAATCATGAATTTGCAACATTTTCACTAAATGAGGTTATAACCTCGAAAAAAGGCTAGATCATTCATATTTAAGTGTGTATATCAATTTTAGAAAACATATAACTCCGTATTTTATTTCCTTGTGAATCGTCCAATATGTAGCATGAACCTCGAAGAACACGCACAATTAAATTCGAACCTTATATCTTGTTTTTGATCTTGAGGCCTTGAGGTTTCACTTGTAGGAGTAACAATGCTTCTTACCTTAGCATGTTATAACACGAGAAAACACCCATAGATTAATCAAACTAATTAGCCCAATTATGCTTTTTTGTGCAGTTGGGTTTTTAGAACCAAAAATAAGCCGAATTTGATTTCTTTTAAACCACACATAATCAACCACGAATCACACGTCGCTCTGCTGCCAATTGTAGGATCCCGTTTAACACTTCATACATTATTTAACATCCAGAATTCGAACTAGAAATGAGAAAGAGAGGTGAGTTGTTCTAGAGAGATGAGAGAATATGGAAAATGATATTTTTTAGAAAATGAACAACTAACTTTTCCAAAGAGGAAAAGTTACTTATATACCCCGACATACTAAGTGACGTTCGGGATAATTGACTAGGACCCGGGCTAAGTCTCTTCACTTGTGCTTCTTTACTGAGACATTTGAGATGTGTGTTAATTATGTGAGGGCTTCAAAAGCTCATCTTAGCCCTTCATCTTGAGTGGTGCCCAAGTCAATTGATCTCAGCCCTTCATTTTCTTGTCTCGTTCATCATCCAATGAGGGTTTATGGGATTGCCAAGGTGGCATTGACCCATGTGAAGTGGGGTAGAGGGGGAGGGTGATGGTTTTGTCATGGAGTTCCAGGGTGCAGGGGAAAAAGACCCTGTTTAGGCAATTTGGCGGGAAAAAAGGTTGGGAGTGTTTGTATCTATTTTGGTATAAACAAGGGTGAAGGTTTGAGGAAATGGCAACATTGCCCCTTGAACTTGTATAGTTGAATTGCATCCATCGTCCTTTATGGTGTAAAGTTATAAAAAGTTGGCAGAAATACCCCCTGAAGTTATATGGTGTTATTGCATGGATAGTCCTTAAAAGACTAACAGCGTAGATAGGTTAAGGGTTTTGGGCTTAACGATTGTTAAAGGTGTTTGGGCCTAGCATATGATTTGGGTTGTTTGGTTTTGGCAGTTTGGAATATAAGCCCAATTTGAGATAAAGGCTTATATAAGTCTTCATAAAATACCTTAATGGGCTGACCCGACCCATTAAATGGGTGCGGGTTGGCTCATTAAGTATTTCTTCGCTTACGGCTTTGCCTTTGACTTTGACTTTGTCAGGGTTGACTTTTTAGTTGACTTTTGACTTTAACTTTTTGACTTCTCATGCTCTTTTCGTTCTCGTGCTCGGTTTTGTCGTTTTGGCTTTGATTTTTGTCCTTTTCTTAGATATCCGTTTCCTGTACAATATAAGTGAAAACATACAAATACAATGTATTTTTGGTACGTTTTTGGTCATTTAAGTCCGGTTTTAATGGAAAATGGTATGTGTAATTAAGCACATACCAAGGTTGCTTCCTTATTTTCTTTAGGTTGTGATGTAAAGGTCTGACCATTAACATTAGACTTAGGTTGCGAAGATGCTTCCTTATTTCCTTTAGGTTGCGATGTAGAAGCCTCACCATTAACATTTATCGGTTTGCTAACAACACGATAGAAATAGTTTGGTTGAGGCTTTGTCAACCAGACACCATCAATGTGTCGAGGCTTATCATTTTGTTTTCCTTCCTGTGCTTACGAGTAACCTCCATAAACCCATCATCTAATTCTTGAGTAACAGCAACAACCTTTACATTCTTAGGACATTAATCATCAATATGATCAAAGATTTCACATGTATCACAACGAGGGGGTTACCACTAATATTAAATACCAATAGTTTCCATAGAAAACAATTAGATGATGGAATATTTTTTAATTAATCAAAATATATTAAAGAAATGCTTAAGAAATTTGGATAGAAGAATCTAAGCCAATAAAACCCCCTATGTCTACAGAAACCAAACTGACTAAGAGGAGAAGGTTGGGTCGATCACGATAACTTACCAAATATTAGAGGCATGATTAGGTAGTTTAATATACTTTAACGACAATGTAGACTCGATATCATGTTTAGTGTTTGCCTTTTTGCACGCTTTCAAGAGGATCCCAAAACCTCTCACCTAGAAGCGGTTAAGCGTATCTTTCGATACATTAAAAGCACTACGCATTTATGATTATGGTATTCTAAGGGATCTGGCATAGATATAAGGGGGCCGCCCGTAGACTACGCTCCTCTTTTTATCTTTTTATGGGGAAAGTGTTATATGTTTTAGAACCTTCCATTTTGAGGGAAAAAATCTGATTTCCAATTTATTATATTAATAATACATTTCTTTTATAAATAAATATTTTGTTTTTATATTTTTATAAAAACACTTTTGTAGAAATGTAAGTTTTAAGAAAAATATTTTCTTAATCACTAATCATGTTTAATGATTTGTTTAACCGTACCTTAAGTGATTAATCTTAGAAATAGAATTTTACGGTTAGTAATTTATAAACGTTTATTTTTATCGTAAACGTTTTTACATTTTGTTATTATCAAAACATCGAGAGGTCGAAAAATATAAATAACGTTTTTAGACATTATTTGTATTAACAGGAATATCTCTATAGAAAAGGTCTCATCGGAAGACAACATAGCCAATATTCTAACTAAACCACTTAAACGTGAGCCATTTAACTACTTACGTCTAGGTCTAGGAATGATGGAACAAATTGATTAAGTTTTTGGCATAATAAAGAAATGATAATCATCAATGAACCATTAGTCAAAAATTTGAGAAATTTTTTTCTCAACAGGTGATGGCCCCCTTAATTCATAAAGGGCGGCCCCCTTAATTTTAAGGGGACCACCCAGACTTTAAAGAGACCACCCACCTGACAGACAAATTTTGTTTTTTCTCTTTGTGTCTAGGTTTCTATTTTACATAAAAACACAAGATTGAGAAAAGTCCATAAGCTAACTTTTACAAATTCCTCTATCTAAATGCATATCTCATTATACATATACATAATAGTCCCAATCTATTATTTTCTAAAAAGTCCTTCTCACAACTAGGAGCACATAAAAATCAATTTTCGTATATTGTTGAAATATGCTAAAAACAATTTTCACGTATGCATAATGTTCTCTTACTTGTTGTTAAAAGTATATAATCTAATATATATTCTTTCAACAATCTTGATTGAGCAAAATTGAATCAAGGAGTACTTGGATTATTTCTTAGGTTTTACATCTCTTAGTGTCGAAATAATCGCTACTCCACATTTTTGGTACTTAGGCACACACTAGTATTTGCACAAAAGTTCAGTTCATTTTTCACTTAACCCCCTTGACAAGAAAAATTATTTGTGCATTATATTTAGTCACCATTTTATATGATCTTCATTCTTTTGATCTTCAATTCATATATGATTATATGCCAACATAATGTGAAATAGTTTTATCCTACAACTTGTCATATATGTAGAATGTTGAATGCTTGCTTGTTATGTGCTAAAAAATCTTAATTGCCATAAAAGAATGAACTTGCTACAAATTAACCACCAAAACAGAAACCCTCACACAAAATTTTGAGAAAAATCAATTTTTGGGAAATCTGGGAAATGGCAGTGGGCGGCCCCCGTAATTCATAAAGGGTGGTCCCCTTATCTTTAAGAGGACCGACCCCTAATTAAGGGGACCGACCTAGACAGTGACGGGTAAAACAGTATTTTCATCCCTCTTTGACCTAATACCCTCTGTTTTCCTAAATTCACAAATATTTCTTGGA
>BQNB010087344.1:0-27945 GCA_026074375.1 Tanacetum coccineum
TCCATAATTCTCCACCAGATTGTAGAATTCCAATCTGCTAGATTTAGTCCTTATGTTTCATTTTTTTATTTATTTTGTCTTATCAAATCTAGAATCCCAACAAAGTTTTATAAAATTGTTTTTATAAAAGCTTTTATTTATCGTAAACTTGCAAATGGCGTATCTTCTTCGTTATAGCTCGGATTTTCGAGTTCTCTACATACCTACGATCGTCATGACGTGTAGTATTTTATAAAAATATAAAATAAATGCCTTATATTCTAATTAAAATTAGTAGGTTTTGGTATTTTTGTTAAAATGAGTTTAAAACTTGTTTTTATAAGTTTTTAATCTAGTAACTTTGTTACAAGTCCTTTACAACACTCATCTCACATGTCCCATGTTACTTTAGATCCTTAAGTCCATTATTGTCTAAGAATCACAAGTCCTCATATTCATTTTACTTGTAAACTTTAATAAGTAACTTTTAAACCATTAACTTATATATACTTCTATAACTTAATCCACACTCATATAATGTATATACTTCCATTATAACATGTCCTCAACATCAACATAACATATGACAAAGCTTATCAAACCATGAACAAATGTAAAAATTCATTTTACATGTTAATAATATTCCTAAATGGTGATTCACTTTATAAACATAATATACATATGAAATCATAAATGTAAAGTGTTTAAGGGTTTTAGATAACCTTAGTATGAAGTAGGATGATGAACAACAAGATCTAAACCCTAATTTAGATATTAAACCCAAGCTTCTAATACTTAGAAAACCCTAAATCCAATGAAACCCTAATCCTAAACCTTTCTTGGTTAACCCTTGAAAATGCTAATCCAAGCCTTCAAACCTTCTTGTAATACCTTAGATACGATACTAGAACACTTGTATATTTGGTAAATAAAATTGTATGGATTGGGTATATATGTTTGCTTCAAGCCGTAGGTTAGGGAGAGAAAGAACAAGAGAGTTGTGAACTTTTGCTTAAAGAAATGAAGTGTGTGTTTCTCATACTAGTTATACATGTATATATACTACAAGTGCTAGTCAAAGATCACCTATGGAAAGTCTAAGACAAGATGAGGGAAATAAGGAAAGTATTGGTCAATTCTACTAGTCATGAGCTAGTCATAATAAGCCCTAAGTTGTACAAGACTTATGAAAGATTTTTTTGTGCTCTTGGTTCTCGAGGATGGGAATCATCCCATGAAATTAAGGAGGGGGAATGAAATAGTTGGTGTCTTGATATTTTGCATAAAAATCTTGTATAACTTGAAGCTTAAAGTTGTAAAGGTTAAATGTAGATGTAATACTTGTAAATTGTATGTCCTAGTTGGTTCCTTTTATGTAGAATTCATAGCTTAAAGTTGTAAGGTGAATAACATAGGTGAAGTTTTATAAAACTTTGACTATTGGGTAAAATAATGGGTATTTGTTGAAGTGTAGAAAAGTTTTGGTGGATCCATGAATGCCTAAACGTATTTTATCGCGAAACATAAACACTTTACGTAACCAATAAAAATAAAATGTGCAAAGTTAATAATTATCCTCCAAATAATTATCTAACACTTGCTTGACGTAAACATTTAATTGTTTGATGCCCGTTTACGTTGTATAATAATTTTTAGCGTACGCGATTTAACTTAACGATTAAAATTAAAAGCAAACGCGTACAAGACTAAAAATAAATAGTGAAATATATGACGTCGTACAATGACCTAAAATACGGATTGTTACAGTACGGGCTACCATTTGCTTATGTTTATGTTTATCATAGAGTCAAGAAAAGAAAAAGAAAGAGATTGATGTCGAGTTGTGTAGAGTTTGTATATTTTGTCTGAGTTTTTGGCTTAGCAACCAAACCAACGTATATTAGTATAAATAATTAGATAACCCTTCCACTCTAAATTTACCCAAAGTCACCACCCAAATATATCCCATCCGTTTTCGTTTCTGTTTCGGTTAATGTTATCTTACACCTACACCCCACAACCCCTTTAAAAGACCTCTTAGATAGTAATGAATAATGCTTGCATCTAGCGGTGGAGGTTTGATCCTTTACTAAGTCTATGATAATTTATATGCTATGACAGGTAATGAGTGTTGATTTTCCATTTCCCTACTATGTTATAATTTATTATACACCCAAGTGAAAGAGAGAATCACAAACACTTATGTGAGGTGCTAGTATATACTTTCTGTGCTTTTAATTACAAGGTCTAAAAGGTTGTGTTGTAAAATACTTTTAAAGGGTAGGTTAAATGACCCTAATATTGCTATTGTCATAGTAGAAAAGCCCATTTGCTTGAGGACAAGCAAATCCCAAATGTAGGGGTATTTGATGAGGTGTCATTTTATACACTATTTCGGGGTCATTTAACCCCATAAATCATACAAATATGCCCATATTACGTGCTTAATTATTTGTTTTTAAGTTTTTAGCACTTGGATGGCTTTTGGAGGAAATACACGTGACTTGGGCTTATTTGGAGAAGAAACGGACAAGATTACGGACCTACACCAAATCTCTTGAAGATTTATGCATACAGTGGCTGGAGACGACGTCGCAGGCGTAAAGCGACACCGTCGTGATGTATCTAGTGACGGCGTCAGGAATTTCACGACAGCGTTAGGACGTGGCTGACTAAAAGAGGATCTAGAATCATCTACGTGGCGACGATGTCAGGGTTTCTAAGTGATGCCGTCGCATCGATATCTCTATAAATATAAAACCGTTTTCAAGGGTTTAAGTGTGTAACTTTGTATAAACCTAGGGAGACGAACCCTAGTCGTTCTAGTAGCTTTGTAGGTCATTTTAAGGCCTTAAAACCTTATTGTACTACCTTGGATCCATGTTTTAATCAAGAAAGGTTATTTATCATTAATCATTCAATATGTCTATGTGTTATTTGATTAATTTATATTCTTGCTTTATCTTTAACATGTGAGGCTAAACCCTCCTTTGTATTTATCTATAATTACATAAAACTTAGGTTGTAGATCCTTTTGATGTTGCTTCTTGTTGATGAATGTGCGCGTTAGGCTTTAGAAAACTAGCTTTTGTCTATATCATTGTTGACATGTCTAGGGAAACACGAGTAGTGTAGAAAGAATACTATCGGTAATAGTCTTCATACTACCTTACCCCTAATATGGTTGATCCCTCTTAAGTTATTTCACATGTATTTAATATACTCTTAGGGACCTTGTAATAGTCTTCATACTACCTTACTTGTCCGTTGCCCTAACAGAATATTAAATAGACGGCAGATTCGTGTAATCCGTTCATGACCTAGGAAAACTTATGAAAACTTAACAACCCTTGAGTCTTGCCTATACTACACTACAATGATTAGGTACATTGCCTAGGGAGTTGTAAAACTTCGTGCTGAAGTTCTTTACAACCTCCGCACATCACTTGTGCTTAGCAAGAGATTCATTAGCTTCTTTTGCAAGAGATTTGAAATCTCGAACAAATTTAGCTGCTTCTTTCAAAAATTGTATTTCAAAATTTTGAACTCTAGCATCAACTTGGTTTATGATAGGGAAAATTTCAGCTTTTATAATTTTGTGAAGCTCTTGATGAGCAGAAGATGACCAATTATGTATATCTAATGTCATTTTTTGTTTTACAACACGTTGAAGAGTCACAATGGTGCTTTTTACATCATTTAGGAATTTTCGTGCAACACTTAGAGAAGTATCATCCGAAACTCTTCATTTGGTATTGAAATTGATTTGGAAACACTGGCCATTTTGGAAGTATCTGAGAAATACAACTCTTCATGTGACTTGGCCTTTTGAGAAACAAAAACTTCTAAAAGTTTATTAATCTTTTCATAATTTGTTGGTTTTATTTCTTTGTTCAATTGTTTCATTTTTAAGACACTCTCTTGAGCAAGTTGCAGTGTCTCCTTTGAATCATACACAGCAAAAGGATCAAAATAAGCACATGTTTTCTCAACAGTAGCAAAATTTTGTTCTATTGTTCCCCCCACATTGTTCCAAACTAGAAACTACAAAGATAACATTATTGTTATTCTGTTGAACTTAGTGTGGTTCAAAAATGGGCTCGAGTAGCTCATTATACTACTCCTCTAGAGTAAACATTATTATAACAATTTTCATATTCATGTACCTCAGCTGATCCATCTGAGTCATAGACGGGAGCTTTGTCAGTCTGAGTACCCTATGTCGATGCTTGCTGCAAATTAGCAATCAAAATGCAGTTTGAATTGACTTCCTCAATCTCATCAAGATCCCCTGCAGCAGCCATCAAATCAAATTCCTCAGCTTGAAGTTGAATCCCTGCTTCTTCCTTTTGAGCAATCAATAATTGAGTCTCAAGATAAGCAACATCCCTTCTCCTTGGTCTGACATTCCTCTGCAGTTGTAACACCTTACCTGATTTCCGTTGTTCCTATTGCCATTACCTTCAGCCCGTGCTGGTACAACATTACCATTCCCATTCTGATTTGCATTTTGATTAGCAATCCCCAGAACAACAATAAGCCCATTCTGATTTCCAACATTTTGAACAACCAAATTCTAAACTGCATTCTGAACAACCTGATTCTCGACATTATGTACTGCATTATACCCATTCTGATTCCCAACATTCTGCCATGCATACTGTCTAAACTGATTCCCACCATTACCTCCAACCATCTGCATTTGTCTGTCTTGACCCATATTCATTCCTGGTTGTGCAATCTGCCTGTTACGTGGGTTGGATGAAATTCTTTGGTTGTTTTTGGTTGGTGCAAAGTAGTTAAGTTTGAATGTTTTAGCCATTAGAACAAGTTCCATGTTCATTGCAGTTGTAGGATTGAAAATGTCTTCAGGATTTAACATTGGTTAGTGCATGTAGTTCTGGTTGAATGATGGTTGTGGGATGTAGTTATTGTTGTGTAGTGGTTGTTGCATGTAGGTAATCTGGGATGAGTGATCTGGGTGAAACACTAGATAATTGAAAGGATTATTGGAATTTGCCATTGGTGCTAAAGGATCATGTGTTCTAGCAAGTCGTTCTGCCCTTAGTTTATTCTCCTCCACCTGATTGAATTTCAAGAAGTCATACAACTTAGTGTAATCTACTTCATGCAAGTCCTTTGTTTGATGAACAATGGTAACGTGTCGTCTCCATTCTGGTTGTAGGTTGTTTAGGAACTTGAGGTTGCTGGCTATCTTTTTTGGAAAATGTTTGTTTCTTTTGAAGTCATTCATTAACTTTGAGAAACAATGATAGTATATAACAACCGTCAATTTTCGGAACATATTTAAATAATAAATCATATTTATTATTACATGTTTGTCGTTTATAAAATTTATTGAATTCCAATACAAACCTTTCATACATTGTTAGAACACGAACCAGATTTCCTGAGCAGTTTTACAACTATCAACAGTAGCATAGATGTCTTCAGGAAGACCCATGAGTATAGTCTGAATGGCTTGATCATCTACTTCCATTTGCTTTACTTCTTTTTCAGTAAGTTCTTTATCATTCTGCTCATGAAAAGTTTTAGCAACAGGAACTTTACGGTCTGGATTACCTGGTTCAGGAATCATCCGTCTGACATATGGACCATGCATAATGAAGTTATAGATTAGCTTTCCATTTGGTTTGATTTTTGCATAAGCAAGAAGACGAGAAGACCATGGAACATAGTTGTCTCTATTAAGCATAGGTGGACGGTTTTCGGAACCATTAGCGTAGATGTCTTGTTGAGTCAACATTGCAAAATTGATGTAAAATGATATACTAGGATCATTTTAATGATTGATGTGATGTTGTTTAGGTGTTCTTGAATTGTGTTTTGGTGATTGATTAAGTGTTTGTTAAGAGTTTGTTATTGTTTAGGTCAAATGGCATAAGTTGTACCTAATGTCAGAACATCAAGAGTTGACAAGTCAAAATGCAAGAGTATAACCAAGTCAAATAGCCTTAAGGATAGTCAAATGGCCGTATGACAAAGTACAAACTTCCAAGAGTGCAGTTATTGAACCCAAGTACAAACGGCTAAATGTTTATGGCAAAATGCAGGTTTAGACTAAGTTCAAAATGACTAAAAAGATGAGGTCAAAAGTCACAACCGCTAGAAGGTTGTGTTCACAGCTGACGTAAGTTGACTTTGTCAAACTTTGATAAACGGAATATTAAGGATTTTAATCAAACCGCATGTAGTGGAAGCTCAAACCGCAAGGTTAGGTTTGTCAAAACGCAACTTTAAAGAGACTCCAAACCACAACAATAGCTTAGAACCAAACCCCTAACTTATCCTTTGAAATCAAATCCGCACACTTTGTACTTTTTGACAAACCGCAACTCATAAGCTATCAAACTGCTACTTTTTTCATCAAACCGCAACTTAGAAACCCAAACCGCTACTTGTACTTTTTTTCTCAAAAACACATTTTTCGAAAATAGCCCCAAACAAGCATGAAGAAGCAGATTGTAAAGAACTTTTTAACCTTTAAAGATTACACAAACACTATTACAAAGATCTAACACTAAATCAAACAACAAAAATCGAAAGAAAGAAAAAATAAAGACAAGAATAAAAATATACGCTAATAAGCTTTCGAATAAGCTTGAAATAAGCTAAGTAACCACGAACAAAATCACATCATCATTCCTTGGCATTGATACCACATGTTACATATCAAATCACACGAAAATAAAAGAAATATCGAGAAGAAAGAGGTTTAGAGAGAGAGAAATAAAAGAAAGAAAAATAGAAGGCTTTATACTATGATAAAATGGAAGCATCACCCTTCCATGAGAGAAAGGAAAGGTATTATTAGTATCTTATACAAAGACAACGCCCTATTAGACTTATAATGGGCCTTATTGGGCTGAATATAACACTAATGGACTTTTAAGCCCGTAACTTAGGCCCAATTAGCTTAAGATAATTCTCGTTAACTATATTAATTCTATACAAGGATCCGGAATAATAATGACCATCACTTTACTAAAAACGAGGCTAACAAACCCACCGAGAATAAATTATGTCCTAACCCCTCCACATAATAAACCCAAGAAATCGTGACATTTCTAATCTGATAATCCCCATAACCTCTGATTACTGCAACATGATCATTCCCAAATCTAACAGTACCCATAAATTTGCTAACAAAGTTGATGAGCTGAGAGGCGTTGCCCGGTCATGTGCTTGGAGCGGCCCGAGTCCCGATACCAGAGGACGATTTGAACTACCATAAAATGAGTGTACACGGGAAGAAGATGGGATAAGATGGAAAATTAGAACCCTAATTTTTATTGGGATATGAGATTTTTAGAAATCTTAAATTCTATGCTCTTAGATTTACTACTCGAACCTATATTGGTTATATCCTTAAGTTTTCCTGAACTGTTACTAGTGTGCGGAGTTTTTTAACTACTTTTGTTGAAAGTGGTTTCTTAGGAGGCACTACTGTAGTGGAGGTGATCCTAGTTAAAAGGCACGTATTTTCCCCTTTAAATCTTCTAGTGACGGTCCACCTGAAGGTAACCAACTATAATCCAACATTAAGTGAAAACTTGACCTTAGGTTTCCAAACCATTCTTCTTTTTGCTTCTATACAGAATTAGATTTACACGCACATTGACATCATAACCATAATCAGAACAGCACAAATCAGAAATAGCATCATGTTTGGAATCGTTACTGAATAGATCTTTAAACCTATATAGCTTGTAAAGGGTTTGTTCCTTTAATAAATCTAAAGACAACAATAATGAAACACTGATTTGAACACTATTGATTATTGCGAAAACTAATACAAGAATGCCAAGAAGAACCATATATAAGAATCACAAAATAACTAACATATGTATAACTTGAATCAGCCCAAGGTTACAGATTACAAAAAATATGATTACTAATAGATCGACTATTGCTCTGTGTAGAAAACTATATCTACAAACTATCCAAGGGATCCTTTTTATAGACAAAGGAAACCCTAATTGGGATTTACAAAATGCGATAAGACATAATGCATATACTAATTGTTAGCCTTCAAATTAAATTGAGTCGCACAAGGTGATTCTCGGTCACTCTACGATGGCGCTTCGATCTTTAATTATTAATGTTGTTAACAGGGATAAATCCGAGGAAACGGGCTCGATAGTTAATCTATTAAATGTATAAAGTTTGGGTTTAAACCCAAGCAAAAAACCCGAGCCCGGTCCTAGTTAAATATCCCACCGTCGAAAGGGATATATTAATATATATATTTTTAGATCTTTTCTTTTCAAAAATATCTCCTATATAAGATAAATGACTTATTTCTTTAAATATCTAGTTTTTCATTTTTTCATAATATATATTTCTTCTTTTCTCTTAATATCTAAAATTCTTTTTCTTATTCTCTCTCTCAACTCTCTCTCTTCTCTCTCAAACTTTTCTACTCTCTTTCTCCTTTCGTGATTCGATTTGTGTTTGTGTGAAGTGAAGTGGTTAATCGGGAACCTACAATTGGTATCAGAGCCTCGGGTGGATAGCGTATTTTTTTTGGTGTTGTAAGCATATTAGACTCGACAGATTTGGTTCATCATTCGGCAAACATAGTTTTCGTGGCTCATTTTGTTAGTGGAAAACTCTCGGCGTCATTGTGTTCGTTTTGGTGATACTCGGGTGAAAAGAAGAGAAAAAACGAGCAGAAAAACGTTGGCACCGAACGCGTGATCGAACGAGCGAAAAACTAGACGATCGAACGAGCGATCGAACGAGCGATCGAACGAGCGAAAAACTAGACGATCGAACGAGTGGAAACGTTTGGATCGAACGAGCGAAAAACTAGACGATCGAACGAGTGGAAACGTTTGGATCGAACGAGCGGACCGAACTAGCGATCGAACGAGCGGATCGAACGAGCGATCGAACGAGCGGATCGAACGAGCGATCGAACGAGCGATCGAACGAGCGGATCGAACGAGCGATCGAACGAGCGGATCGAACGAGCAAATTTTTTTTGGACCGAACGAAATTTTTTTTAGAAAACTTGTGTGACGAAACGGGTTTCAGTAAAACAGCCATAACTTTTGATCCGTAAGTCCGTTTAAGGCCCGTGACCTCTCAAATCGAAGAGAAAAACGAGACGGATCACGCTATAACCACCCTTTGGCAGGTTAAGGATTTTTCGAGGCCCAAAAAGCTTGTTTTCTATGATTTTTTGACATTTTTCAGTTTTTTCTGGAATTTTTGGCCGCTGATTCCGCATCAAATCATTCACGGTTTTCTATTGATTCTGTAAAATCCCGTTAATTCATTTATCGGTTTTAATCATAGACGTGTAAAATCCCGTGAACGTGAATTGCTTACAAAACCACAACTTCAATCACAATATCCACTTAAGATCCAACAAAATCTTTCACACTTCATAATTCATAACTATTCATTCATCATGTCTACTCCAGTTAACACATCCTCCACAGATAGCCAAATGCATAACAATATAATGGCAGCTGGTTCAAAAGAGCGTCCACCGATGCTTGGACCAGGGAGATATTCTCAGTGGCATTCGCGTTTTCTACGATACCTTGACACTAAATCGAATGGTGAATATCTGAGGAAGTGCATCTTTGACGGTCCATATTTACCTACGAACGTACTCATTGCAGCAGTTGAAGCAGCAGAGAACATTCTACCAGTAGCTGCACATGAAGAAGTAGAGACAATACACAACATGACAGCAGAGAACAAACTTTACTTTCAAGCTGAAAAGGAAGCTATTTTCTTGATTCTGACTGGTATTGGGGATGAAATTTACTCAACTGTTGATGCATGTAACACAGCTAAGGAGATGTGGACAGCCATTGAAAGGCTACAACAAGGGGAATCGTTGAACGTACAAGATGTGAAGACCAATCTATTTTGGGAATTTGGGAAATTTACTTCTAGAGATGGAGAATCCATGGAGTCTTATTACTCCCGATTTTATAAACTGATGAATGAGTTGACAAGGAACAACTTGCAAGTTTCACCAATGCAAGTGAATGTTCAATTTCTTCAACAACTTCAACCAGAATGGTCAAGATTTGTGACAGTTGTCAAGCAGAGTCAAGAAATAGACACGGTCTCATATCACAAGCTGTTTGACGTTCTGAAGCAGTTTCAAAACGAAGTTAATGATATCCGTTCTGAGAGATTAGCCAGAAGTGCAAATCCATTAGCACTTCTTGCGGCTGCTCAACCATATTCAGATAACTACTATCAGGCACCTGTACCTCAAAGATCGAATGCACCATCATACAAGCAATCTTCTTCCACACGAACAAGTGCGTCTACCAGACACAAAGGCAAAGAGATCGCCAAACCAGTTACTCCTCAATCTGAGTCCGTTTCTGAGGAAGACAGTGATCCAGAACAAGCTCGGAGGGATAAGGATATGCAAAAGAACTTGGCACTCCTTGCTAAGTATTTTAAGAAGCTGTACAAACCTACCAACAACAACCTTAGAACTTCTTCAA
Organism: Tanacetum coccineum; assembly: GCA_026074375.1. Classification (NCBI taxonomy): domain Eukaryota; kingdom Viridiplantae; phylum Streptophyta; class Magnoliopsida; order Asterales; family Asteraceae; genus Tanacetum; species Tanacetum coccineum. The sequence goes on from BQNB010087344.1 coordinate 10,485, forward strand.
ACTCCACGAACAAGACTGAAGATACCACACCAAGGTATAACAATGACAATCAGTCAAGGCAGTTTGGGAATCAAAGGACAGTCACAGTTGCTGGGGCTAGGGAAACAGTAGGCAGTCCGGTAGTGCAAAAGACTGGGATACAGTGCTTTAACTGCAAGGGATTTGGACACTATGCCAGGGAATGCAGGAAGCCAAAGCGGGTTAAAGACTACGCGTATCACAAGGAGAAGATGATGATGTGCAAACAAGCTGAACAAGGTGTTCCACTTCAAGCTGAGCAAGCTGATTGGCTAGAAGACACGGATGAAGAGATTGATGAACAAGAATTGGAAGCACATTACAGTTACATGGCAAAGATTCAGGAGGTCTCACCTGCGGAATCAAGTTCTACTGATACGCCATTGGAACAGGTACAAAACCATGATGAAAATGATGTGTTTGCCAATGTGAGACGACATTCTGAGCAACCTGAATCCATTAACGACACATATGTTTTGGAGAAGGATGATAGCAATGTCATTCCTGATTCATCAAATATATGTACTAATGATAATCAGGTTGATCAAAATGCGGCTGAATGTGTTGATGAGCGTGCTGCGCTTGCTAATTTAATTGCTAATTTGACTCTTGATACGGAGGAAAACAAAACGATACAAAAGCAATTAAAGAAAGCAAACGCATCATTGACTCAAGAACTGAAGGAGTGCAAAACTAACCTTGATGAGACTAGTAGGGCTCTGAGTGAGGCTACTAGCAGTCGGGATAGTTCTCTGATTGCACTTCAGACCAAACAGACTGAGCTTGAGAAGTACACGGCCCTTAATGACCTAACGAGTGATTATAAAATACTTCAAACAAAGTTAAATGACACTCTAGGACTATTAGCTATTAAAAACATTGACATAAAAGAGGGTTTAAAAACTAAAACCTATGAAATTTCAGTTGTCAATCAGAAACACGATGAGCTAGTCAAAAAGAGTCTGTTAAATAGGTCACAATTTGAAGGTCAACTCAAAGAGAAAACTAAGGTTATTTCGGATTTAAAGGTTAAGGAAGGAAAAGACATTGACACGATGATTGAGATGGAGAAACAGTTAAAGTTTTTAAATGAAATTCTTTATAAACGCAATCAGTCAATTCAGACCATTCACATGTTAGCACCCAAATGCGCAACGTATAATGGTAGATCAACCTTTGCTAATCCAAAGTACCTCAAGAAAGCTCAATCTGATAAGCCCTGTTTGTATCAGATCCCATATGATACTTCTGATCCTGCAAACAGATTTGCCCCTGATGGGGAAGAGATAGTGACTCTTACAGAGGAGAGTAGATCAAAATTGGATAAAGACAAAGTGAAACCATATAATTACACATATCAAAACAGTCTTTATGAAACTTTCAAACCACCATCCAAAGCCTATCTTGATCAGTTGGAACGCGCTAAAGAAGTTAGGAAGACAATGTGGAGAAAAACGTTTGTTAGGACAAAACCAAACATTGCTAAAAACATTGGCTTTCTACCCATGTCTAAATCCATTAGTAAAAGTAGACTACTTTATAACGAAATGACAAACAACTTCAATCATTTTAGAACAATTTGTCAACAAACTTGGTCTAATCATACTAGTAGTGCATTTCCTAACCCAACTGCCAAGAGTATGGAAGTTTTGATCAAAATCTTATTAATGCCTCTTTCAGACAAAACAATACTAGACAGTCATTGTTTTATTCATGAACTAAAAAAGGAAATGAATGACGATTTGGAGTACGTTAATTCCCTTGAAAAGGAGCTTGACGAACTTGAATCAGAAAAGGCTGATTTTTCAAACATATATGATCTACTTCTCGAAGAGTGTGTGTCTAAAGATGTTACATGTTCCATATTCCTTGCTACTCTCTGTCTGATTTGTAATGCCTCATACTGAATGAACTGCATGTCTCTTAATAAAGTCAAGAATGTGAATGTCTTGCACAAAAGCTTCGAAACAAGGAATCTGTTAAACAAAGATGTTCATAATAATTTGTTAAAAATTTTGCTAACTTGAAAAACACTTCGATTTTCTGAACTCTCTTTCAACATTGTATAGAAACAGATGAAAACAACCCAGTTTGCAAAGAAACTGCTTCCAATGTATTTCGAAAGACGTGAACAATATATGAAAATACAAGATTTGAAAGCTCAAAATGCAAGACAAGAAAACCATGGTGATAATGAGTTAAAGAAAATCATTTTTGGTAACAAAAGGAAAGTCGTGGAAACTCAGTTGTTTTTGATATAAACCATCTGTTGTTACGACAACCAACATATGCTCAACGGATTCCTAAAACCATCAGTTTTGGAAAACCGATCCTTTTTCATCATTCTCCTGAATGAGAAGTTTTCAAACAAAACAGTTCGGTAATACAAACTAATATGTGGATGGTTTATGTAAAACCAGTCCACTCCAATAGAGTTTGCCTCAGAATAGAAACCAAGCGATGCGAAACACAAATGTGCTTATAAACCAGGAATGTTTAGAATTGCCTCCACCAAGCACATATAGAACACCACAGTGGCTCTGCTTTAGGTATAATAATCCTCAACATGTCGAAATCTTCAGGGTAATTCACATTACTAGTTTTAGCAGGACCACAACTTAAGAGGCTATAAAGTGAAAGAAAAGGTCGTGACATTAACATTAGCTCAAGTGAAGTTTACAAAGAAGGAAAGTAGATGACCATCATGGATTTCTTATTTCTAAGAAAAAAAAAGTCTGTAAATGGTGTAATGAAGTTCAAACTCCAGAACTATCGATATGCGAATGATGTTTGTCAGATTGTGGAAAATGTGTGTTGAATTCTAATCATGATGTTGTGTTTCTCGATACTTGAAAGTCGTGAATGCTTGAACTAAGACTCTTGTAGTGCCTATTTAGTGCTAGTTGTAAACAAGAGAAAAGCGAACAAAATCTGTTGCAACACCCTAAGAAAACGTTGCATAGATACCACTATTCAGAAATCAAGAGTTAATATTAGAAGTTGTATGTGGATACAAAATCAGGAATGGAAAATGGTGGATAGATAAAGAGAGCCAATCAGGTGTATACATGGACAAAAAGCCTCTTAGGACCTAAAAGATCATGGATGCCTAAAATCACGGAAAGATAATGTATCATCACAAATATTAGTCCCACTATAGACATTGTCTATAGGATTACTAATGTTTTGAAGATGATCAATCTTCATTAGGTTCCAATTTGTCCAATATTCCATCGTCCTCTAAATTATCTTGCAGAGTGTACAAACTCATCCTATTCTTTTGTTGATTGGATGCACAAAGCACATGAGGGCTATCTAAAGTTTTGTGTAATTTTGTGGAGAAATTTCTAGGTTACTGTTCGTTTTGGAAATGATCCAGGTTGCTCATATTCTTGGTTTAGAGATCTGATTCAAGGGATTGTCTCGATCAAAAGGGTTTTATTACGTCGAAGCCTCATCACAATATTTTCTCGGTTGGTAATTTTGTGATGTGATTTGGAGGTTGCTTTAAGGTAAATCTACTTGTATTGTGAGAGATCTTCAGGGAAACGATTTTTTACTAATGGTAATATCGTGGATCTGATTCTACACAATTTATCTTCAAGAAACAACTTCATCAACTCCAATCTGTGTCATGGCTAAAGCTTCACCAACTCTAAGCTATGTTTATGGCATCGAGGCTTTATCATCTGAACTTCGATTATTCACCTTACTCTCAAGAAAGAAGTTGTGACAGGTTACCCAAGTTGAATATTGTCAAGGATCAACTTTGTTCTTCTTGTGAAAATGAGCTAAAGCAAAAAGAGTTCATTCAGACAAAAGCAGGTTCCTAGTTCCAAAGGAAGGCTAAATTTGCTTCAACATGGACTTGGGTTGGTCCAATGCGAGTTGCAGCATAAATGGGAAGAGTATATTTGGTGATTGTTGATGGACTATTCAAGATACCTTTGGTCTCTTTTTCTACGATCCAAGGATTGAAAACACCAGAAGTTCTCAAAGTACTTTCTCAGGATGATTCACGCAATCTTCAAGTCAAGTTAGTTACTGTTCGTACTGAAGAGGCACGGAATTCTGAACAAGACACTCATGCCTATTTAATGAAGCGGCATTGACATCAAAACTTCCACTCCTCGAACACTGAACAGAACCGGCTGTTTTGTCGAAAGACGAAACGTCACTTGGTTGAGGGCTGCTCGAAACAGCTTTCGCTTTAAGGCTTCCATTATATTTTGGGCTGTTTTGAAGCTGTTTGCAAACCGCATGCTATACTCAGAATAGTATCAATCTAATATCCACTCATGGAAAGACGGCATATCCATCATCAATGACAGGAATCCTTCATAAACATCTTCACATCTCTGGTTGCATTGTACATAATAGAGATGAGGGAAATCTGAATTAATTATAAGAAAAAGGATCCATGTGTCATGTTGGGATATTCTACCAGTCGAAGGGATATCGTTTTTTCAACCAAGAGAACACGCTTGATAGTTGAGTCCATTCATATCAAGTATGATGAAACAAAGAAATGAATGTCTGATACACAAAAGCTTCAGTACCTCGTCACTACGACAAGAGATGTCTGTTGAAAATGTATCTTCAGGCCTCGTTCCTCAAGGACAAAAGGCGTCAGATTTATGCAAACTATGACCCGTGCCCCAAGACAAATTGTTGTTACTTCCGCAGAGAAGAGGAAATAGCCAGATTCGTCACAATCAAGGGTAGAATTTCTCATCAGTCCTTTTTGTGAAGAATTATTCATCCAACACTTATACGGTCAAGCTGAGAAAAAAAACAATGATAAGACGAAGTGCATGTTTCCAAGAAGTTGAATTTATCAATCCTTATTTGTACACGGGTACATGAAATTGGTGAGTCTTCTAACGCAAACATTGATATACCGATGTGGCATTCATTTCAACCACAAAAAGTCCATGATTACCGTGGACAGAGATCATCCATTAGAAACAAGTTCGTGGATGGAAAACCATCCTTGCAGTTCAAACAAGACGAAGCTTGCCACAGATCCTGAAATGTGTCTGTCCGCGCTCACAGTAGTGGAGTATCATTGAACCGAAGAACATTAAGGAGGAAAGGCTGATTCTTGCTTGGATCGAAGCAATGCAGGATGAACTCATCAGTTCGATAGACTAAAAGTTGGAACTCGTCGACAAACATTTTGGCAAGATGGCTTATTAAGCTAAGTGGTTATGGATAGGGGAAAAATATAAAAACATAGAAGGGATGAAGATCGACTGTAATTCGCACACAAGCGCGACTTGTAGCTAAAGGTTATGTTAGAAGAAGGTATGTTGATTTGTTGAATCATTTGCAGCCAGTTGCTCGCTTGGAAGCATGTTCGGATTTTCGTTTTGCCCAGCGCACACAGTCTTCCAATCTAACAGATGGACGTTAAAACGGCATTTCTTAATGGTCCACTAAAGGAGGAGGTTTATGTTGCTCAGCCAGAAGGGGTTTGTTGATCCAGATCTTCCAGAAAAAGTTACCTTTTTCTGGAAAGCTTTGTTGGATTAAAGCAAGCTCCAAAGAGCCTGGTACGATGAACTATCAAACTTCTGATGGTCAAAAGGCTTTACTAAAAGGTTCAAACACAAGGACTTAAAAACAAACCAAATTACAATTGACCCAACTTTATTCAGATTAAATACGGGCGGAGGATAGGATATTCTATTTGCAAATTTACCGTTGATGACATAATTTTTGGATCCACAAATCACTAAATATTCAAAACGATTTGAAAATATTATTGGCACGTAGTTTTGTTAATGTCCAATAATGGGGAAGATGAAATTCTTTTTGGAATTCAGAATCCACTGTCACCAAAGGGTATTTTTATCAATAGGCCAGTACGCTTTAGTAATTATGAAAAAGCATAATATGGAAACTGTCACTACATGTGGGTACACATTGGACTACGAAACCATAAATAGATGTAGATTTGAGTTGGAGAACGTAGACCATCTGATTATCGTAGTAAAATGGGTACTCATGGTACTTGACATTAGTAGAATCAAATTAGTGCATGCAGTATTGCTATTTGTGCACGTTATCAAGCCGACCAACTCAAAAGCACCTCAGGAGGTTAAAAGAATCTTTAAAATAACTAAATGGGTACCATTAAACATGGGGACTCTGGTATCCAAAGGATTCTGGCTTTGAACTAAGCATTTTCAATACGCTGATCATGCCGGATGCTGATATCTCGGAAAAGCACTTCTGGAGGGATACAGTTACTTGTTGATTTACAACTTGTAAGCTGGATGACAAAAGAAACAAAAATGCACTGCAATGTCTTCAGCAGAGGAGAGTAGTGGCGTTTCTGCAAGTTGTGCTAAGTAAGGTTCGGATGAGGACACAGATTCAAGATTATGGCTTCAACTTCAACAAAATTAACGTTGTACTGTGACTATCAGTCTGCCAATAGCATCTATGCACCCCGTAAACATTCACGGACAAAGCTCATCCCTTACTCGATATCACTTCATATAGGTACAGTTGATATGGTATATTGAATAATATTTTGTCAGAATTGAATACCCAATTAGCTGAATGTTTACGAAAAAGCCCTTCCTGAGGATCGGTTTTAAGTATGCTTGTCAGAAGGATAGGTATGAGATGTTATGACACCAGATGAACTGACTTGTTCAGAACAAATAGATGCTTGATATCATAATTCAAACATCACCATGTACATATTTTTGAGAAGAAAAAAAAATAAGCAAAATACAACAATATAAAATTTCAAAAAAGAAAATACCAAATCAGAAAACAGAAAAATTTTACAAAAAGACTCTTTCGACATGTCTCTTGGAATCGATAACAATTAAGGGCTTAGAATAGAATGTCGATTAACATTGACAAGGTGTGTGTAAATGAAGTTCGAGCGAGAGTTTGCAAATAATTTCAAAACATGTCATTTCCTAATTTTCTAAATGCTTATGATGCAAATGTCAATAAATAACCTGGACCTCAATAAAGGAAGTTTATAACTAATCCTCACAACGGAAATTAAAATTTTCGGTTTGAGTGTTCTTACAGACATTCATATGTTTTTAGCTTAAGAAAATGGAAAGTGTAGTTTTCATGTGCGTCTTACCCTTACAGTTAGAAGAGAAGTCTTCTAACATCTGGTTTTTCAAAATATTGAACACAATTTTTCAAGAATTTCTCAATGACAATTCATATCTTTCAAAATTGTGTGTTCAACACTCCTTCCCACAGTGTTTTCAAAAGACAAAAATTTCTCAATAATTGGTCTATTATTGAGGGGAGTTTTTCGAAAAAAAAAACAAACGTTTTAATGTTCTGGATTACATCAAAAACGACAACTTCTTATGTATTCAAAACTTATCAAAATGTTCCAAACCATTTTGCTGACCTATTTTCTCCCACTAGAATTTCAGACATATTTTAATCACAAGGGTATTCAAAAACTAAGTGTTTATTATTTAAATAAAGGGGAGAAAATGTATTTTAAAATATGATCTAATTGACTTCATGTGCTGAAAATGGTTTTATGGTATCGATCGTAATACCCAACAACACATTATTTCACTGACATTAGAAGTCATAAGGTGGTTGGTTAGGATAAAATCCTTTGATCCAACCAGAACCGGGAGGATCTACAAGGATTTATCCAAAGCTAGAAACAAGCAAGTCTTTAGGTATGATTGGAGATGAATGTATATGGGACTTAATGACCGATAAGATTGAGCTAACACTAGAACAATCACAACAAGGTGTTAGTAATGATGTCTTGGTAAGCATTGAAGGCGTTGAAGAATTAAAAAGAAATGTATGGATAAAGGGTCTAAACAAAGAAGCCCTCTACACAACTTAAAGCAGAAACCGGGTCAATACATAATGTCTATCGGGAATCTAGGCAAGATGATTGCTGGTATGAAAACGTCATCCATGGACCTGTGTGCAATGACAACCAATTCCCCGCCATTCGAGTTTCTCTCAACACAAAAACTTGTCTCATTTGTCTACGGAGATACAACGTTATCTATTACATCTCAAAAAATTTTCCGAGATCGTCGATAATGAATAGATGGGAAACTGTCCAGCCTCCGAGTACTAAAACCAAAATGCACTAATCGAGTCTAGAGCCAAGAGATAAATCAAAATCTCGTTAGGACACATTCCATTTCAAACACTTGTTGAACATCATCAAGTTCACAAGCTGTTATCAAGAGTCCTACGCAATATATCGGTGACTAATTTGCCCGCAGTTGGGCTGGGGTGGGATTCTGGAGATATAAGGAAGATTACTGACATTAATGTCAACAAACTGCATCAACCCTGGAGATCATTTGCTGCTATCATCAACAAATATCTTAGTGGTATACCATCATATGACAGTCTTCGTTTGTCTCAAGCTCAAATCTTGTGGGGTATGTACAATAAGAAGAATGTCGATTATGCATTTCTTCTGTGGGAGGGACTTCATTTTCAAGATTGAGGAACAAGAATAACGGAAAAAGGACAAAGCCGAATGTACTTATCTCGGTCTCACGCAAGTTAGTCGTCAACTTTGTCATGGAAATAGATCATTCAAATTCCGTAGAAGAGAGAAACAAGGTCAATTGGCACTATGCAGAGATGACCCAATGATCTCACTACAATCAATGTCAGATCTAAGGAATGAAGCCACTCAGGTTGTACGGGGCGATCTTGCAGTGGCATTCAACAACTGAGGCTCTCATCCACGAACTACTGAATCATACAAAGAGTATTATGCTAATGGGTTTCAGAACAATTCTTATTAAGATAAAAGAAGTTGAAGAAAGCGTAATATAGTATACAATCTCAAACAGAAGCCTCACTCACTGCCCCCAAGGAATGAAATCTTGGAAAAGGAAAACAGAATGACTTGCAGAATTGGGAGAATATCTCTGAGGCTGATTTTGACAGAGGCTGGAGCAAAACTCAAAATAATCAACAGAAAAGAAGCCGTCAAGAAACTCCAGCTCACGCATGCCAGTGGGATTATGGTGACATATGAAGGAATCGTGTGTTATACCAGGGGTTCCCCGATGCACCTGATTAGGACTCATGAAGTATGATTATCTCTTGAAATGGTGATGATGGATCAAGATGGCTGGCAGCTCAAAATGATGAAGATGCAGGTAAAAATGACGTTAATGAGACTACTCAGGATGATGAAGATGATGATGACCATGACGATGATGAGAAAATTCAAGATGATAATGAACATGACATTGATGAGACAGTTTAAAAAGATGCTGATGAAGAACAGACTTAATCAGATGATGATAGTGATGATTTTGTCCATCAAACGCTAAGACAACTGCATGATGATGAAATTATACTGAAGAGGATATCTGTTGAAGATGATTCTAGTATTTCATCATCAGATGAAGAAAAATATGCAAAGATGTAAAGGAACGGAATTGTGAAGGAGCGAGGCGGATGGAGAGGCTTACATATGAAGAGGATAACGACTGAGGCAGAGATCGAGGACACCAATTAACGATCTTGCTGGAAGAGATTGATGTAATGACAGATGTCTATATTACCCAGGTTCAAGCAACCAGGGAAAGATTGAAGACACTCATGTGACCTCTAACTCGTTAATCTGATGGTGAACAGCAGAGCTCGTCAGTATAATATGGCTTCGTCTCCAACATGCTTTAATCCAAACCAAGATACAAGTGTTTGATGATATTTTTGGACAACATACTGAAGCCACCTCTCTAATTGATACTTCCTGTAACTCAGCCCATCATGGAGCCATCATTCACTGCTCAAAATCAATCGCCCTCCAACACAGTATCTGCGTCTATTCAAAACCACAACAAACACCAATTCTGGAACCGGCAACTACTACCAAGTTCCTTGCTACAAAATCTTCCATAACTTATGCCTCGTGGTTTGGCTTTGATTATAGATGAAAGCGTAGATTACAATCGTTCTTTGGAACTCAGACAAGAAGAAATCAATATGCTGAAGCGCTCTCCTTATCTACATTTGGCACGTTTGATCAATATCTAGCAAATAAAATTGAGGAATAAGCATGTGGACGTCTGCTAGTTCAATTGAAGTATGGTTAGAGAATTCGAGAAGAGTCTATCTACTGACAACATCAACAATTCCTTGATTCATCGATGAAGGAATATGAAGAAGTTAATCAAGGATCAAGTATAAAGGATGGTCTCCAAAATTACTCTAAAAAAATCGAGATGTTAGTAACCGTCAACTCGAGTCTAGAGATTCTGGTTCTGATCATTCAAAGGAAGCTAACACTCTCAATGCTGTGCTGCAATATCTCTCAAACTAGAGCTGAGAAAAAGATCTTAATTGACAAGATGAGCTAACAACTTCTATCAACAGGGTCAGACATACAGAGACAGTCTACAAGGCAATTCGTTGAGGGTATGAAGCCGAACCAAAATCTTGTTAGGATACAATTATGGCGATACTGTCACATTAAAAGCCCTAGAGGATTGGTGCAGATGAGTAGCGATCAAGAACCCTCCGCTGGAACAGTGACGGGCGTCAAAGAAGCAAGGTCAGGAGAAACGACCCGCTATCTACTAGTGCTCCAAGTGAACGACAACCAAGAAAGCAGGAAAGACTACGGTACAGGATCTAGGGACTCACAAGGAATCTGCTAGCCATGTGGTCCCGCGCGTAGAGGAAGCTATGCACCTACAGATGTCGTTGAAACACCTGCACACCAGGAGTTTGAAACAGGTGTCAAGATGAACATGCAGAAGAAGAAGGATTCCACATCTTCTGAACTGGTGTTTAACAACCTTCGGAAAGACTACCTTCTCCTGATCATGCATGGAATAAGTCTGTTCCTGCCGTTCATGAATCTGTCCAACCTTGGCTAAGCAATCTGGCACAACAAGACCCTCGAGAGTCATTCGATGAACTAACCGACTCTACATTTGACTTCTCCGCTTTTGTGATGAACCGGCTAAATGTTCAAACTCTAACACCTGAATTGCTAGCAGGTCCAACATTTGAGCTGATGAAAGGCACTTGCAAGAGTTTGACTGAACTTGAATATTTTTGTGAGGAAGTCTACAAAGCCACAACCGAAAAATTAGACTGGATCAACCCTGAAGGTCGCCAATATCCTCATGATCTGCGACAGCCACTACCGTTAGTTCCAAATACTCAAGGTCGTCATGTTATACCGTTTCATCACTTCATCAATAACGACCTTGAGTACCTACGTGGTGGTGTGTCAAGCCGCAAGTACTCTACTTCAGTTACGAAGACTACGGCTGCAGATTACGGGCATATCAAATGGATAGAAGACTTAGTGCCTAACTCAATGTGGAGTCAAATGATAGTCAAATACGACAAATTCGCCCTCTGGGGTATCTCACATTGGGGGAAAAAGCGAAGACAGTTCTATGCATTTGCGACCTCAAGGGAATCAGCTCGTGACGTCTATTCAAAAAGACGGATCATTGCTGTCACTAAGGTTGAAATAGTCGAATGGCAAGACTATAAGCATCTTGACTGGATTACTGTACGAAGGGATGATGACGTTCTTTACAAGTTCAAAGAAGGCGACTTCCACAGATTAAGGATCCAAGACATTGAAGATATGCTGCTTCTTCTCGTGCAAGGAAAAGTGACAAATCTCAACGTTGAAGAACGTATTGCATTTAATGTCTCCTTAAGATCTCTCCTTAAGAAGTTTAACAAGAAGCGTAGTACATCCAAAGGCATTTTGGAAAGAGATCTTCAATTGGGTTTAGAAAGCAATCAGAAGAAACTCAACCGTCACAAAGCCTGACAATACGCTTATACACCAGTACTGAGTTACTCCGATCCAAAGGATTCATCTACGAGAAAACAAAGACAGAAGAACAGATTGATGTTGCATTGACGAACAACAACAAGTTTCAGCGATGTACACCTGGATGATGTTCAGATTTGCTCTAAATGAACAGCCTCAAGTAATTAGAACTGGAGTATCTGCCACCAGACTATTGGAGCCAACGTGACAAAGCAAATGCAAGAGCTATGATCCAGGCGATTGACAAAAGGCTAAAGACAAGGAGGATAATGAGGAGTTTAGAGAGATTTGTCGGTGGAAGACCATACGGGGGGTGAGCTAATCGCAACTTATAAAAGGGACCACATAAGATTTATCATCATTTGTTCTCATCTTAAAAAGGTCAATCCTCGTAAATACATTTTATCTTGTTAATATGTTCATTACTAGTTAAGACTTTTTGGTGAAAAATAAGATGGTGCTACGAGTATAAATTTTCAAAGAATTGTTGGAGTTGTAGGTGTGCTTAGATAAATTCAAAATTTCAAATAATTTGTACACAGCATCATCTTATTAATCCCAATTCAAAAGTTAACGGGGGAGCAATAATATGTTCCAATCTGCTGGCATATCTCATTTGTCCCCGAACGGTTAAATCAATAGATATCCAAAATATCAAGGGATTAACATTTTGGATAAGGGAAAAATGTGATTAACCTGACTTAATGAATACTGACAGATAGTGATTCAAATAAAAATGGACCTCAATGGCACTCCATACCTAATCATGTACTACTATTATATGCACATGTTAGAGGGGGAGCTTTAGTTGATGATGAAAAACGTCTCAAAGGTAAATCTTTTGATATTTAATTTAACAAACACTTTGATTGAAATTTTCAATTTTTTTGTGAAGGATCGTGATGAAATAACCCAAAAGACGCGACCATGGATCATAAATATATAAGTTATAAGGCGGTATAGTCGCTTAGGTATTTAGATCCATGATCCAGCCAGAACCAAGTGATCATCCCAGGGATATCCCTAGTTAGTGTATATGTCCTTGTGGTATGATTAAAAAGGAGAAAAAGGAGAATATGGAATAATGCCGACTTGAGATGGAGCTAACACAGAACAAACCCAAAAGGTGTTAGTTATGAAGTCTCGATAAGCATTTGAAAGTGGGTTTGAAGAATGAAAAAGAAATGTAAGATAACGGTGTGAAATAAAGAAGGCCCCTCCATACACTCAAGGCAGAAACCGTGTCAATTCATATTCTGGTTCCTAAACACTCAGAGTGTTTGTCTGACATTGAAGACCTTCAAGACCCAGTGACGCTATCACAAACCCAATTCCAAGCTACTCAAAGGTCAGAAAGACATTGTGTTCAAAACACACGGAATACACTCATTTTCTATTGACTCCTCACTCCGAGTTAGTTGATATTGAAAAGGATTGCACTTCACTCCATCCTGATTGCGATCACTTAAAATCAAAGTGCACTATTTTAGGTCTAAGAGCCAAAAAAAGATCATCCATAAATCACATTAGGACACCTTGACCCAAATTAAACTTGCTCAGTCCGCTTGGGCGCAAGGTGAAATACAATATACATTTAAAATATCCGTTTGCATTAACCTTTTGATTTTGCCAGAACATCACATAGTGAATACATTCACATGAATATGCGGAAAATCCCGCTTGAGCCAACATCAAACAAGCTCATGGTAGGTAACTTGTGCGTTTCATTATGAATCATACTTGTGACAACTGGAAAGAAACGCTTGTGGCGATTCTAATAAGAATTCAAACTTGTATCCATGAAAAGGATCTAACGTTGTTAATGAATTTTTGAAATGATAAACACTCTCGTGAGTCACAAAACAATTTTTGTATGATACACCGATTGATTTCTAAATCAATATTTCTATATCAATCCGGTGAGGTAGAAGTAACTCACAGGTTCACTCTTATTGTGCTGTCTGCTTTGAGACATTCCGATAATGAGAACATGCTGAGTACGATGAATCTAATACTTTTATGTGTATAAAAGATTCAATACTAACGAAGGCTTAAATCCTTGTCAAGAAGATTCTTCTTCAAATTGAATCTATCTGGATCCACAGGTCGAGCATCCTACACGGATCCGAAGGTATTTTCCAACCAATCCAGGCGAATGACAAAGCCAACTCGTCCCCCTGCTTTAAATTTGTCTAACTGTTTTTATGCAGGCTGAATTTAAAATGTGTGAGGTCCCTGATTCCGATCTGTCACACAAAGAACCATAGCCCATGCTCGATAACCCGAGACCGCAAAGCATAAATACATCATGAAAGCTCAAGTACAATGTATTTCAAGACTTCCGCTAACTTCTGATACACACATTCTTTCTAAGAAGTAACGAAGTGTTTAAAGTTAAAGAATTTCAAAAAGATGCAACATAAAAGCTTTCAAGATGGTATGAGCATTGTCGGTCCAGAAGTCGCAAGTCCACAAGATGGCAAAGTTTCAAGATGGCAAAGAGATTGTGCTTGGTTGATGATCTCAATATGCTCAAGATCACAATATCAAATACAAGTTCAAGGAACAAGCTCAATCCAAGAAGTCAATGATCACTACAACATATTCACAAGAGAAAATCAAGAAGTGCGAGCTAAAGACTAAAGAATAAAAGCATAGTATGACTAGTTTACAGATTTATAAATTGGGATTTACCTCCATTAGGGGAGATTAGTTGGAAACACGAAAAGTTGGTCCGGGCACTACCAAGTTGTAACATGTCTTAGCTCGCAGTTAATATTTATTTAGTAATATATGATTAGATTAGTAATCTAGTCCGGCCCAAGGCCCATGGGAGGCCCAATTCAGCCCATGGCCGGCCTCCATAGTAGTATATAAGTCCCTCTCCTAGTCTTGGAGAGGGTTGGTTGTTCCATTTCATTACACTTCATTTTATACAATTCATCCATTTTCCATCCAATCTCTCTCTAACATCACAACCATCATAAGATTACTAGATTACTAGAATTCTACAAAAACATTTAGTCAAAACGAGTAAAAGAGTAGGGCTATGAACTCACCTTATACGGGTAGTGGATCAAAAGGAATCAATCAAGTGAATATGAATCTCACGGTTCTAGCGACAACCTATCATATAGTCGTCGTTTAAGAATGATGTACAACGAATAACGCTTAACACAAGAACTGATCATCCGAGCACAAGTAGACACGGCGTATCTCTTTTTAAAACGTACTTTCGAAAGTTACAAGTTTTGACAAGTCTCGACACTTCGAAACATCTTAGAAAATATTTTGTCTTTTAGTGTATTTCATCTTTTAGTGCATTTCATCATTATAGTGTAATTTGTCCTTTTAGGTGTATTTCGTCTTTAGTGTATTTCGTCTCTTAGTGAATTTTGTCCTTTTATTGTATTTTTGTCCTATAGTACATTTCGTCTTTTTTAGTGTCCTGAATATCAACAGTTGTACTCAATAACTAACAGATGTAGAACCTAAACTCAGACACTTACAGTTTTTCAACATTTTATCATTATTTGATAATACAAGTATATTTTCGATTCACTTATAAAGTTTACAAAGATTTCGGCTGACCCTTTCTAAAAATATCGACTTTTCATTTTTATCAACCTCGACTCTGTGAAAATATGCCGATTTACAAAGATACATCTTTATATGACTCGAAAGAATTATGATCTATTTTCGACAACACCTCAAATATCGCAACAAATCCGTTCTAAACCTAAACCTCTTCGACATTCAATTTACGCTTCCAACAAATCCAACATCTAACTTAATCTCTTCGCCAACAATATTTAAACTTAATATACGATAAATCTTAAATAAACGATATAGCCGTAGTGATAACAATATATATATCAAAATAGTCACAACGAACTTTTATGCACAAAAGTACAACTACTTTTTATGTTCTTCCATTTATAAACAAAAAGATTAAACTTAAAGACTTGTAGTTTTATAGAAAAATAGATAATGATTTTCACAACGATCCGCTTTGTACACCCATGTATCGTAAATGATCAACTAATGCCAAAATTACAGACTCTTTTATATAAAAATTATAAGATGACTTACAAAGAAACACGACAAAGATATTAAAATAAAAAACAACCCAAACATTGTTTTTATAAAATCCCCGGATTAAATAACCATCAACTCGAACATATTCTTCAAATGTTGATCAAGATTAAAAATGTATGGATTTGTAAGGGTTTATGATTGTATTCGGTGGGTTTTAGAGAGAGAGACCAAGAGAAAATGATTTGGTGTGGAATGACATGAATGAAGAATGGAAATGAGAATAACTTGGTATAAGTACAAAGTTTACACACACACACTCACACATATACATACATATGCGACGGTTAGGAGGGGGGACAAGGAATAGGGGACCAAAATGATCCTCCTATCACAAGGTTGCTAGTACTAGTCCTATTTCCATAAACCATGCAAGCTTGTCTAGGAATATTATTCAAAATTTTGGCATCCAAGAGAGTGCAAAGGGGTGTTTGTTCGAATGTTGGTTTGGAAGTATGCATGCATGAGGAGGGGACCAAAGTGAATTCTCTTCATTTTATAATGCTAGTGCTTCCCACTTGATTTAATTTCCATGTCTTACATGTATAAGCTCATGTTTTAAGTAAACCACGATTAACGCAAGTAACGAAACGAATAACGGTATCACCGAAAATTATGAAATTTTATATATTGCCATAAAATGTAAAAACCTAGCTATTGCCAAAATACTACAACATTAGGCATCCCGGTTCGCTCCTCGAGACGATTCTCAGATAAAAGCGGGAACACTTCAAGGTTACACGTAAATATTAAACGAAACTTCAAAAATTCAAATTGCTAAACGGAAACGGCTAAATTATTGAACAGAAATTCTCGAGGTGCTACATCCTTTCCCTGATAGAAGAGCTTTGTATCCAAAGCTCATGACGTGGTATCTACCATCGGTTCAGAATTTGGGAAAATATGAGGGTACTTCTTTTGCATTTGATCTTCACGCTCCCAGGTAAATTTAGGACCTCTCTTGGAGTTCCAACGTACATTCACAATTGGAATACGACTCTAATTTAGACGCTTGACCTCACAGTCCATGATCTCGACAGGTTCTTCGATAAAGTTTAATTTGTCGTTAACTTGGATTTCGTCCAACGGTATAACAAGGTTTTCGTCAGCCATGCATTTCTTCAAATTCGAGACGTGAAACGTACTATGAACTCTGCTTATTTGCTCTGGGAGTTCAAGTCGATAGGCAACGGTTCCTACTCTAGCTAAGATATTAAAAGGTCCTATATAACTCGGGTTCAACTTTCCCCGTTTGCCAAAACGTATCACTCCTTTCCAAGGCGATACTTTCAACATGACCTTATCTCCTACTTGAAACTCAAGAGGTTTTCGTCTTAAGTGAGCATAGCTCTTTTGACGATCACGGGCGGCTTGGATACAGCTCTTGATTTGAATGATTTTCTTGGTTGTCTCGTGGATGATCTCTGGGCCAGTGAGCTGACTATCTTCAACTTCAGCCCAGTAGATAGGCGATCGACACTTGCGCCTATACAACGCCTCAAACGGAGCAGCCTTAATGCTGGTATGGTAACTGTTGTTATA
>BQNB010087345.1:0-27945 GCA_026074375.1 Tanacetum coccineum
AATAATTTTCCTATATATACTAATCCGTTTTTAGGGTTTTAAGTGTGTAACTTTAGAGTAAAAGAAAAGGATGAACCCTAGTTCGTTTAGCAGCAGTTAGGGACGATTTTAGGGCCTTAAAACCCCTGTACTTCGTTCAATTCATGTTTTAATCAAGTAAGACTATCTTAACCATTCAATATGTCTTGTTTTATGATTCTTATATGTTCTCACTTTATCTTTAACATGCTTGGCTAAACCTTCTATTGTGTTTATTTATGATTGTATGGAACCTAGGATGTAGATCTTAGTGGTGTTGCTTCTTGTGATGAATATGCATGTTAGGTCTTAGAAAACCAGTTTTTGTCTGTATCGCTGTTGATATGTCTAGGAAAACATGATTGTGTAGAAAGGATACCATTGGGTAACAGTCTTCATACTACCTTGCCCCTTTTATGGTTGATCCACTCTTAATATATTTCAATTGCATTTAATATACTCTTTGGGGTTGGGTAATAGTCTTCATACTACCTTACTTTGTGTTTTGCCTCAACAGAATATTAAATAGACGGCGGGTTCGTGTAATTCGTTTATGACTTAGGAAATAGTTACATAGATCATCACAAGTGTGACAAAGCAACAACACTAGGAGAAGCAATCTAGGGAGTAATACATGATTAAATGAATACAATCTTTTATTATATTGTTATCACCAGTAGCGTAGTTTTATATTTGGTTTAATAGCTAAAACCAACCAACTTCTCAAATATATGATTTTACCTGCTTTCCTATAAATATAAAAATACAAAAATAATCTTCTCTCAACCCTTAGAATTCTGCTAGACCGTGATCAAGCCTTTCCAACCTATTCCCCTAGAGAACGATAACAACCCCCGAGTCTTGCCTATACTACACTACAACGATTAGGTACACTGCCTAGGGAGTTGTAAAACTTCTTGTAGAAGTCCTTTACGACAACCGCAACACTATACTTCAACCAATACCCACTCTTATACCCAATACACAAAAATTAAATCATTTCTACACTAAACCCCACCTAGTCCGGTTCAACAAAGGATATAACACAAATAAAACCTTAAATCCCCACTAATGTCACCTCATTTTTCTTTTACCCAACATGTAAACAACCTTAAACTCATTTCTTATAAATTGTCACATCCTTTGGTCCTTCCTTATACCCCAAACCATTCCCTCCTCCTAGGGAGGAGGAGAATATATGTACTTTTCCCATAAAACAACTTCCCAGTCCATGGTTTACTAGATACTTTCATTATATAAAGGAGGCATAATGCAAGACTCATTTCACACTCTTATAACTTACAAGATCAAACAGACTTTTCTTATTTCCTCTCTATAAGTCACGACTATGAATTGTGAATAAGAAACATTCATAGTTTTTGACTTAGCAAGGCTACAAGTATACTAGTGTTATCAAGGTTAATATATAAGGTGTAGCAAGGTGATTTGGAAGCTTTGGTGTTAATTAAACAAGGGTTTTTTCAAGAAGAAAGTTAGAGTTTTTCAAAAGAAGTTAGGGTTTTTCTTGCTAGTATTTTGGGTTAAATACTTGGGTTTGATTTGTTCTTCATCTTCATACATTCTCCTAAGGTCTAACATAAACCCTAATCTTTTCTAATTATTCATTTTCATATTTATATAATTGTTATATTGTTAATCACCATCTAGGATTTATTTTATAAGTTTATAAAATAAAACAACCATGTATATGATTCGAATATACATTTTCATGTGATGAAATAATACTTAAAATGTGTTAGAATGCAAGAACATACCTTATACAAGTGTTGGATAATTTATAAACTATCTTAGTGAATTAATTATTAAAAGTTTATTTATAAAGTTTATACATAAATAAATATGAGGACATTTTATTTGGACTTTTGGATACAAGAATAATGAACATAAATTTGAGGACTTAATGTATGTGAAAGATGTGTTATTAATTAAATTAGAGGACTTGTAATAAATTAATTATGTCAAAAGTTTATAAAACAAATTATATAAAACTTTAATTCCAACAGTTTGTTTAATCTGTGTAAATACTAATTTTTATAAAATATTTACACCTGATAATTAAATAGTACATCTCATGAGGATTCCGTGCATATAAGGAACTCAAAAAACGGAGCTATAACGAAGGAGTTATGAATTTTACGAGATTACGTTAATTAAATATATAAAAGTGTTTTTATAAAAGTTATTTTATAAAAACTATTACTGTTTCGAATCTGATAAAAATATATAAATATTTTATTATATTAAATCATCTCAATAGGAAACTGTGCATATAAAGAACTTGAAAAAAACGGAGTTATAACGAAGGAGATACGATTTTTGCAAGATTAAATATATAAAAATAGTTTTATAAATAACAGTTTGGATTTACTGTTCCGACACAGATTTTTATAAAATCTATGAGTATTTTATTTTGATAGATCATCTCGTCATGATTTCGTACATATAAAGAATGTTAAAAAAACGGAGTTATAAAGCGAAAGTTATGAATTTATAAAGATTCTATACACTATTTTACTCTTGTGCACTATTTTTACAAAAACTACATGTGAGTTGTTAGAAATATAAAAAGGGGTTTACGAGTTTTTTCGGGTCCGTTTGGGCTATAAAAACCTTAAGAAATATTGTCATATTACTTATAAAATATTTATATATGTTTTTAACTTTATAAATATTATTTTATAAAACAATGAAATTATTTAAATAATATGATTATATAAATACTAAAAATATTGAATCAATTATTATTAATGAATAATCAATTGTTGGGCAAGGATGATATTTTTCTCACAAACACAAATACTTGAACATTTATTTTACAAGTACAATTTAGATATTGTTTCAATATTATAAATTAAATAAACACTATTAGGTGGTGATATAACTCTATAAAATTATATGTTGTATTTATTTAAATACATTATACTTATACGACCTATAATTAATTAGGTTGTATTTCGGATCGTTTGTGACGATTACTTTGTTGATTTTGCGATAATCACTACATTCACTTGAGGTGAGTTTATAGCCCCACTTTCACTTGTTTTGCAATTACTTTACAAATCTCGGGGGAGAATACATGCTCATTACAACTTGTTTACATACTCATTTACAAACTCTTCTACATACTCTTCCACATACTTGCTTACATACTCATTCTCATACTCAATTACAAACTTATTATATGATTAATTTCAAACTCGTTTACATACTCGATTACATACTTAATTTTGCAACTCGTTTACATACTCGTTTACATGCCCCTTTACAAACTTGTTAAATGCTCGGGTGTTATAGGTAGGGCATCTGTATGGGTACGTGTCCATTAAATACATGCTCAGGTGTTCCAGGTAGGGCATCTGTATGAGTACATATTCATTAAATAAATGCTCGGGTGTTCCAGGTAGGGCATCTGTATGAGTACATGGCCACAAATAAATGCTCGGGTGTTCCAGGTAGGGCATCTGTATGAGTACATGTCCATAAATAAATGCTCGGGTGTTCCAGGTGTCGGTTGCCCGAAACCACCTTCACTTCATAATATGAACAAGAAATTAAGGAAGAGATGTGAAGAAATGTAGAGAGAGAAAGTAGAGAGAGAGAGTAGAGAGAATATGGAAGATTACTTGCACAAATGAAAAATACAAATAACCAATACCTTCTCTAAGAGTGGAGAGGGGTATTTATACTTTCTTACTAACCTAGGGTGACTCCTAGGTGTAGTGTTGTTAGGTCGGCTCGGGTTTTTTTTGGCTTTAGCCCGCAACGTATATAATATTAGTTTAAATCATGAGCCCGACTCCCTTTCTAGCCAAATACAATGACTAATAAATAAAGACCGAGTATACTTGGCTTACTTGATGTGCATTGGAGTCTAAATATTTCAAGATTTCTTTTCAAACGACTCATTTAGAGGTCATTCTCTCATGTCTTGTGCAATGGTATTATGCAGTAACGCTCCCGGACATATTTCTGCTGCGACCCATTTTGAGGGTGTTACACTAGTGGCATATTGAAAGGCTACTAAACTAATAGGTGTGGTAGTAATAGGATTGTGCACAACATCATGTCCCGTACCTTTATTAAAATTTCCCTTAGCACTATTATTTTGCACGATATCTAATTTATTATTAATTTTTTATTTTTAAATAATTTATTTATATAATTAAAATAAATTTTTAAAATTTTATTTTATTATTTAAAAATTTTTTAAGCCCCCTCCCCCCCTCTTCATCTCCCCCCAAATCCCCAACCCTCTACCCACTCACCCCATTCCCCCCCGCCCCAATTTTCCTAAAAGTTTTACCAACAATTCTTTGATATTGTTACCCGATATTTGGGAGCCAGTCATGGTGAGAACATGTTTTGAGATGCAAACTGATATGGTTTTGTGAAGGGAAAAATTGAGAATGTGATATGTAAAAGTTTGATCAGGTTAGCAATAATTTGTCAACTAAAGGTGATATGTAATAGGAATAAAGCACTTTTGACAATAAATCGTGGGTTTAATGGGTTTATAGGTGGGCAATCAAAAGCAACTTGGGTGACTGCTGTTGAAACGCAGGAGACGAAGCGAAACCAATGCAATAAGTCTGTGGTCCGAGCACGGACGAACAACTCCGTGATAACTAAGCACGAATAACACAAAAACCAAGTGACTTGCACGACGAGTACGATTGTTGACGAAGACGACTAAAAACAGGACGTGACCTTGCACGTTTTTTTGTACGACTGTGAAGAATTAGGATTTAGGATCGGTGTTGTTTTGTTAGGCTCTGATACCATGTAGGATTGTGAATTGAACTGTGATCCTCGTTATCAATATCAATGGGTATAAATACACTATAAAGAATGTTCTAGACTCGGGCTTGAGCCCGTTACCAATACCAATAAATGACAAATACGGGCTAACATCGTCTTTTTCCCATTTTTGAAGAACATATTGAACACCAAGAAAACAACCCCATATTTTATTCAAAATGTATACTTTTGCTACAAATTTCGAAATATCTATAACATTTTGTTAACAAAAAAATTATTAAACACCTTCGTTACCAGTTTACACTTATTTAAAAACAAAATATAATTCAAAGTGAATGTGGATTACGGGTCATAATTTATTGGTTTTGATTTACAGTTTATTACGATATCATAAGTGGTCACGGTTTGTAATGGATGTTGATTACGGTGTTCGAATCACTTAATCATAAGTTGGGTGTTTGAATTACCTAATCGCGATTTTGTGAATGAAAAGTTTGGTTGAATGTTTTTGGTATTTTTGTTGTGCAAGGGGAGATCTTTGTTGTTGATGTTGTGGCGTTCTTAAAACTGGGTTTTTGGTACTTATGTTCAGGTCCCTAAAGAAAAGGTGATTCGCTTGTTCCATTTCATTTAAATGTGCGTTTGGGGTTTGGGCCCTTTAGTCTAAATAATGTAGCGCACATGATCCTTTTTTGTAACGTTTCGTTAGCCACAAGGGCTTATTGGTATTAAATTTTGTACTGTTATCTAAAGAACAACTTGCACCGTTGGTCCCTCGTTTAAACAGTTGTTCGATTCAAACATTTACATAGTCTTATCTTCAAACAAATTCAAACAAATATCAATAGCACTATGCTTCCATTATTGTGTCGAACTATGAATTCACAACCAAATAATTAATTTGAACAAGTGGAAGATTTTGATATAGACGACTCCGATCTCCCACTAACCCCACCCTACATCCCTGCAACCGTAACCACCAACACCGTAACACTACCCGAACAACCCCAGCCCTAGTTTCATCATCGCAAACACCTGAATTTGATTATTGTGCTAAGACGGTTAGGATAATTCCTAGAGAGAATTTTTCAATTCGTGAAACGCCTTAAAAGATCAAATATTAGGGAAGGTGGTAGGAAGGTGTAATGCCGACACAAGAGTATATTAGGAAGTTGATTGAGGATGTAGATGATGATGATGGTATTATTCGTGGTCCGTAGGTTAGCGTGGTTGAGTATGTAAATGTTTAAAGCCGGTAACGCGAGTGGTAGTTTGGTGATATGAAAACCAATTGCCAAAATGGGAAACTTGCAAAGGTTGTTGTAATCAAGTCTTGTACGCCCAATGCGTTGGGTGATCTAACAGTAACACTTAAAGATATACCATGTACAATTTCTGGTACAATTCATTGCAAAGTTCTTATGGAGGGAGGTTGTGGAAAGGCTATTACCGTTGGAGCTGCTTTGATATTTCATAATGTTTTCGTGTTTTCCCAAAACCATCAACCCATTATCTAAACACTACATTGAGAAACATGGTTACCGTTTTCCCTAAGGATTCAGTTACTAGAAATGCCAGTGGTGTAGGTGGAAGTGAAATTCTTGGTGTTACTAAAGAAGAGGTAAGTATAAGAGTTTGAGAAGGAACATGATTAACGTATATTCGGATTATATGTGTAACTTAACTTTTAAGATTATATTGGGATTGGAAACTAGCAACTTAAATGGTGTTGTTCTATTTGTTGTATTTTGATGATGTAAATAGTTATTGTTGATGAAATGAACTAAGTTTGGTTAGTAAAAATGGTCAATTAAAATGGTATGTGTGTTATGTTATGACAAATAAACACCCCGTTATTATATTGATTCAACACAAATCATATATTTGTAAGCACTAAAATGGAAAATATACAGTTTTGAACTACTCGGGGACCATTTTTTGCAACGCCACTATATAACTGTCAAACATATTTAATACACCCAAACATACACTAGAAATGTACTTGTAGTTTGCAGGTTTAGGTTGTGTTTGCAATTGCATTTGGGTCTCTAAATAGATAAAATTACTTTGCCCTCATATTTTGCTTTTATCTCAGCCAAATATGCATTACTAATCTTCACTTTATCCCAAACTGCTCTATCATCACAATAACATTTTTACTAACTTATTCCTTTTCCTTTAGATTTTATATCTGTAAAATGTATTGAAGATATCACAAGTTTTATATAAACTACCAAAACACTATTTACATCATAAGAGCTTGAATACTTTTACATTTTTCCCCATCCTTTTGTTTTTTAGACCATGGAACATATTTTCAAGATTCGTTATCCTTTTTTCAGTATCATCAATCGTCTCATTCATATCTACATTTTCATTGTCATCTATAAATAAAATAAAGTAAATCAATATTCGCATTCACCTCTACGCACTATCATCCTCACACATAAAAAAACAAAGCAATCAAGATACATGAACACCCTCAAAAACCATAATGCATAAAAAAAACAAACGAAACACATGGATAATGTAACACCCCCAAAATTGGGTCGCAGCGGAATGTGTTTCCGGGAGCGTTACTTCATAATACCATTGATTAGATCAAGTCATGAGAGAACGGCCTCTAAGTGTCGTTTGAAAAGTATTCTTGAAAAGTTTGGACTCCCATTTTCCTCAAATAGGCCAAGCATCTATTTCACCTGAGAAAAACATGCTTAAAAGGGTCAACATAAAGTTGGTGAGTTCATAGGTTTTCGTAAGTATAATTGTAAATCCCAAAACTATATATATAGGTCTACCGTGTTACAAGTTTCGCCCATACAAGACATTTGCATCACTTTAAACCGACATATATTAGGTTTCTTATATATAAATCACTAAATAGTGTTTCAAGTATATATGTAATTTGAACTGATATTCCCAAAATGTTTCAAGTAGTTTTTATAATGAAAACACATCCAAAAATGCTTCAAGTAGTTATTTTATTGAGCACATATAACAATTAGGTTTCAAGTATGTTTGAGAAATGTTTACGATTACTCTAAGTTCATGCGAAATGCGACGTATAGACTATAAGCTATGCCACTTTATCTAAGGCTTCATGGTAAGAATCATTAGTATTCTGTGTTGGCCTGTAGATACCAATCCAGTGTATTCCGACTGATATAACGTTCGTTAGTTCGATCTGAACTAGTGAGAGCCTAATCACCCGACACGGGGGTTGTCAATCCCATTAGATCTTTTTATAGCATTTCGCGCTCACCCTTCAAGTGATTTACAGTTCATGAAACCTAAGCCAATTCCGTAATTTCTTAAAAGTCAAGTATGGTTTACATCCAAAGTAATCAAGTATTGTATCTCATCGCCATGAACAACGGTAATGATAGTGCATAATTTTCAAAAATTTTTTGGGGTTTTTTTTTAATCATACCATGTAAATTGCATTGTAAACAAAGCATGTTCTCACCCCAAAACTTATAAAACAAATCATGTAAATCGTGGGGCTATGAACTCACCTTGAGTTCTGATAATCCAAATTATCGGCATATAATGCGTCTCGTAAAAGACTCGGAATGCAATCCTAAAGTTGGCATAGGTAGTGTAAGTACCGAGTACTTGATTTAATTTATAGTTGTTACCTTACGTAACTATCGTTCGGGCTATCATAATTTAAGTGGTCATGACATGACGTTCGAGGAGTTAGGACACTTTAAATCGTAAATCAACAACTTTCGAAACGCCTCCCGAGAGCCTCATTATGAAACATCCTAGTAATATGAGTACTTGATACCACATAACTTTCTATATAGCTAAATTCAACAAAACTAATGGTGTTTGGAATAAAAATTGTGTTTAATAAGTTAAAAATGTTTTATAATACCGTTTTAGTTAAAATGCGTAAACTTTTGCGTTTTAAGCCCGTTTCTCGCGTTTCTTATGCCCATCTTTTCGTATTAGGACGAGTTATCATAATTTGACATTTTCGATATTTTGACCCTCTGGTGAACAGTAACTTTTACTGTTCACATCAGACGTGAGTTTTATAAAAATCATATTCGTCGTCGCAAAACCCGTAAATGTCGTATTTTATTCGTTATAGCTCCGTTTTTAACGATTCTTTCGAGGACGTTCTCGTTTTTGAAAGTTCTATATATTTATGAGGTTTACAAAAATATAACTTTCTGTCATGAATAGTAACTTTTATAAAAATAGTTTTATAAAAGTATTAATTGTCGTAAACTCGCGAAATTCATAACTCGTTCGTTATTAATTGAAAAATTACGATTCTTATCATTTTGGAATCCTAAAAATATGTATTATTTGTTAAAAATATCAACACTTGCTGTTTATAATTTTTATAAAAATGTTTTTATAAAAATTTATTTACGACTTCGTTTATTAACGTATAACTCGTTTTTAACGTAACTTTTTCGTTATTAATCCGTTTAACAAGTTTCTTACTTTTTCGGAATCGTCGTGAAATGTATTATCTTATAAAAATATAAAATGGATATATTTTTAAGACACTTTGGGACAGAATGTTTAACTAACATTCATAAGTTCATTTTTGACCTTGCTTTTATGTTTTACCACTTTATACTTTTTACATAATAACCATAAGTGTACATATTTTCTTATCATGATATAACCTTATTTTAATGATCTTATAACCTTAATATAAGTCCATAATTATCCTTAACTTGTCTTATGTATTTCTTTAACTTAAAACATATTATGAAACTATGAAAACCCTAATTAACTCATAATCATGTTTTCATCAAAACAACTTGATACAATATTTTATCATCATTTTTAACATGATATATGTAATAACACAACATATATAAAAGTAATCCATGTGATCATTTCATGTAGAAATCTCTTTTTCATGATAAAATCCTAAATGGTGATTTAAGCTAAATAGAATAATCATATGCGTAAAATTAAAATTATAAGAACATAAAAAGTTCAAATAGACCTTATGAGGTATGATGATGATGAGAAACAAATGCTAAACCCGTGTTTAGCCTTAAAACCCAAGCTTGCACTTAAGAAAACCCTTATTTTCTTAACAAAAACACTAGCTTCCTTTTCTTGATAAATACTTGTAAATGGTGATTCAATGGATGAAAACACCTTAGAATGTCTTAGGATAGATGTGTATAGAAGTGAATGGGTTGTATAAAAATTGATATGGATTTGTGTTGTGGCTTGGTTCTTGCCGTGAGCTTATATGAGCCAAAAGAGAGGTTTTGTTTGTTTTTCACTAAGTGTAAATGCATGAATGAGTTATCTTTCTTATGTATACATGCATGTATGGTGCAAGACATGGTCAAAGAGACAAGGTAAGGTTCAAGTGATGGGTCATTGGTCTTAGGTATGGTCTCATGAGTCAAAGAGACAAGTATGGTGTGCTTTAAAGAAGCATGGTGTTCTTTAATGAAGTATGGTGTACATTTGACCAATGTAAGAGTTTTTCTTGTAAAACTTTGTATAAAAGGCAATAATTTCGGCATATATTAGATATAGATGATATATTTGAGTAAACTTTATGTATTGGGTATAAAAGTGGGTATTTGTTGAAGCGTAGAAAAGTTTTTGTGGTTCCGGGAGTGCCTAAACGCAATTTATCGCGAAACGTATACACTTTACGTATCCGATAAAAATAAAATGAACAAAGTTAATAATTATCCTCAAAATAATTATATAACCCTTGCTTGATGTAAACATTTAATTGTTTGATGCCCTTTTACATTGAACGCTAATTTTTAGCTTACGCGATTTAGCTTAACTTTTACGATTTAAAGCAAATGCGTACAATACAAAAGGTACATTGTGGATTTATCGACGTCGTCAATGACTTGAAAACACAGGGTGTTATAGACTTCCCCCGTTAAACGAGCCTTGTCCTCAAGGCTCATGATGCAGCACTTGACGACGGTGTGGTCTTGGTGAAGAGGTGTGGATATTTCTTCTTGAATTGGTCTTCACGTTCCCATGTGAACTCAGGACCTCTCTTGGAGTTCCATCGAACCTTGACTAATGGGATCCGACTTCGCTTCAACCGTTTAACTTCACGGCCCACTATTTCTAATGGTTCCTCAACAAAATGAAGCTTGTCATCAAGATGAAGTCCATCCAACAAAACGGCTAATGGTTCATCGGCGTAGCACTTCTTCAAGTTGGATACGTGAAACGTATTGTGAACCTTGCTCAGCTCTTGAGGAAACTCAAGCTTTGTAAGCAACGGATCTAACCTTTTCCATCACCTTGGATGGTCTAACATACCTGGGGTTTAGCTTCCCCCGTTTGCCAAAGCGTACTTCTCCTTTCTAAGGTGATACCTTAGATAAACTCGGTGGACAAACTTGAAAATTTTCACTAGCTTACGTCTCACATCGGGTAAACTCCTTTAGCGAGTAAGTTTAAACTAGGTTGGATTGTCCCTAGCGCCTAGTGATGTTGTCTCGGGACTTCTGGCTGAGGATTTGATGTCGACTTCAGTGTAAGATGGTGTAAGAGATTTACTTAGTTATAAGGATTATTATTTCGGTTCTAAAAATAGTAAGTTTAGTGAATATTAGCAAGATAGGCATGGAAGTTAAACGTTTAGGATTCTCTAGTGCGTTTAAGGAAATATGGATTTAGCAAATATAGGGGACGGTATTAACGTCCCGAAACTAAAAACTTTCCTAAAATAGAAACTTACTAAAAATGGTAATTTTTGGTTAAACGCCGAAACTTAACGAAAAACTCTATAATTTTATTTAGTCACGTTTTGTTAATTAAGTCAAAGCACAAACACGCATGGATGACTTTTTCACTTATAACGATTCGTACAAGTTTCGTATACTTTCCGTCTTTCTAAGACGCGTCATTGATTTAGGTCGCAAGTAGGACCTCTTGGCATTATATCTCTTCATTGATATTTATCTCACCATTTGCTAAAGGTGAGTTCATAGCCCCACGTTTTACTATTTCTACTTTACTACTTTGGGGTGAGAACATTGCTTGTTTTTAAACTATGGACACAGTTACTTTACGTTACCTTTTCCTGATTACGTGTTGCCTAAGTTGCGAATAGACCACTAATGCCCGAACTATCATGAACCGTTAATTTCTTAACCGACCGTACTGGTTAAGTGAGCGCGAATGTTGTAAATAGATCTATTGGGACTAATTATCCCTATCCGGGTAAGTAGCGCTTACTAGATTCGGGAGACACGAACAAACGGATATATACCATGTCGGATTTCACTAGGTTATCTTAGTCAGATACCTCTAGGGCAATTAGTTTCTTGATTGGCATATAATATGCTTCTTTGATTTGAGCCTCGGTGTCATGAGCTTAGCGCAACAGTAAATACTTTTTATGTGAAGTTGTATCTGTTATAACTGTCGCATGCGTAGGGTGAACTTGTGGTCCACTCTTATTACTAAATTCAAACCTATGAATTCACCAACTTTATGTTGACTGTTTTAAGCATGTTTTTCTCAGGTGTTTAGCCGGATTATTCTTGAAGTGCTAATTGAAGTTATATGCATTGTCGGGTGTCTTTCAAGAATATTTATCTTTAAATTTAAATACTCGTTGTTTTAAAACATGTTATGGTTCCGTTGCATTTGTCTTAAGCTTCCGCTAAAACTATTTCAATTATGTTAAGAATATTGTAAAACTTACTTTAATTTTTAATTAAAGCAACGAGTTATGTTATATCAAACGTCCATATAGTGGTTGTTTACTTGATCTTGTGTAATGTATATTATAACGTCACGCCTCCAGACACGTGTTTTCGTCCAGTCCCCGTTTAAGGGTGTGACAGATTGGTATCCAGAGCCAAGGTTATAGTGAACCAGGTAGCTTATACTAGGTCTGGTCTATAACCAGTATGTGATCCTATGTGTTCTCACCTGCTTATATATACCTAATAGTAATAGTATATATATACATATATATACATAAGTGCAAATTATATATATCATATTACCATAATTACTTTACACATCATTTTTCCATATCATATTTTGCGTCATACCTTATTTCTCAGCATTGCTTGCACTTTGCATGGTTTTATATAAAGGGGATTTATATAAACTTTTGCTTGTGCAGGTTATGTCAGCCCCTGTTATCTTTATTTCGTCAGATTCATCCGATAAGAGTGTGGGTTCTCATGTCCCACGAGTGATTATTTTTGGCACTATTCCTGCCAGTATCCTTGTTATCCCCGTGGTTCCTGCTGAGGTTTCCATTGCACCTGCTGATCCGTTAGTTGCACCGGAGGTGGGAGCAGTTTCTATCATCTCACCTACCAGAGTGCTCGATTTGGTAGATTATTCATCGTCTTCTTATTCTGATCCATTAGAGGATTCCTTGCCTGTAGCACAAGAGTTACCATTGGTTTCACCCTTCTTATGTTCTGATGACTCGGAGGCGAACAGTGATTCCGAGCTTGCTGAGCAGAGACCCGAGATGCATGAGTCTCTTACACCATCATCTAAGTTTCCACTTGCACCTGTTGTTGCCCCACCCAAGATTCGTCGACGGCTAGCTATTCTTATCCGACCCGGTGAGGCTATTCCCTTCGGTCGACCTTACCGCACCCACCCTAATGGGTCGCGTAAGTTGTTGACTGCAAGGAAGAGAGCTGGGCCTTTTCCTACTCGTAGACTTGCATGGAGATGTATATCTCATCGTTCTCTGGATCATTATTCTTCTCCAGATTTTACTTTAGACTCATCTTCTTCTAGTTCATCTTCAGATTCTTCATCAGATATTTCTCCAGGTTCATCTTCAGATTCATTATCAGATTCATCATCAGTTCATTCTTCAGGATGCGATGCATCAGGTCAGTCTCATTCAGGACCATCGACTAGAGTTGCATCACCTAGATTGGTTGATCTCTCGGTTAGGACTCCACGATGTAGTAAGGCTTTTATGCGTTTGAGGTCCGCACCATTGTCTACTCTTTACCCACCTACGACATCAGAGTCATCTCTAGTTTCATCTTCTCAGAGGTCATTGGATTCATCTTTACCTTTTGCTGGACCATCTCACAAGAGATGCAAATCCCCTGGTACTTTGGTACCATCATCTACCCTTGTTTCGAGATCGATAGCCTCTGCTCTTGCTGATCTTCCGCCTCGCAAGAGGTTCAGAGATTCATACTCATCTAAAGCTAGCAGAGAGGAGCATATGGAGATTGGTACTGCTAATGCAGAGACTGCTGCAGATTTAGGTATTAGTGATGGAGTTGGAGCTCTCACTGAGGATGGTATAGTTATGGGTGTTGAGGTTGCTACTAGTGATATTAGGGTGGATGAGGAGGAGTTTGAGGCAGAGTCCAGTGCGGGAGGCACGAGGGAGATCGGTGTAGATCCCTTGGCTAATGGTGGTATTTATGAGTCTATTGGAGGAGATATTCCTAATCTTGAGGGTACTCTTTATGATATAGCTCATTACTTGTCTGAGGTTCCTCTTGATAGGATTACAGAGTTTAAGACTGCTCAGAGACAGTTGGAGGCTGGTCAATTGGTGGCTAGCAGAGAGAGAGCTGGTTTGGCTGATAGGGTTAGGAGTCTAAGACGAGAGTACCTGAGGGTTTGGGCCTTGTTGTGTATCGAGAGAGACCGTGTCGACAGTCTTCGTCGTCACATGGTACTTTCTCAGGAGGAATTTCGTCAGGTTTGTAGGGATCGTGATGATACTCAGAGGAGACTTAGGAGGTTGGAGTCACTTGTTGAGAGGCGTTTGGGATTTCGCCGTTAGTTGGTAGTATCATGGTTATGTAGTACATTAGACTGATGGTTAGGTCTAGATGTTAGTAGTAGTAGAAATATTATAAATTAAGCATCCTCGTTATGGGATTGATTGTAACCAACTATGAAGCTTTGCTATGATATGAAAAGCTTATTTTGATTCTCTCGCATGTTCATCTTTATTGTTATTTACTTGTTCTGGAAAAACATGTTCTATTGTATTTTCCTTATAAATCATATTCACCATTTATAGTGATTATATCGCGTATAGAATCTCACCATGTGTGATGTCTTGTGATGTAGAACAATGACTAACACTCGTTCCGGAATGACGCCTGCTGCAATTGAATAAATGATCAACCGACGCGTGACAGAGGCTTTAGAAACTCGCGAAGCTAACAGGAACATTGTACTTGGGAACGGTAATGATGAGGGTGGCAACGAAAATGAAAATGGAGGAGGAAATGGAAATGGAAATCACAATGAGAATGATAGAGATGCTAGGCCTGTCGTTTGAGAGTGTACTTACCAGGACTTCATGAAATGTCAACCACTCAACTTCAAAGGAACTGAAGGAGTTGTCGGGTTGATAAGGTGGTTTGAGAAGATGGAAACAGTATTCCATATTAGCAATTGCCCAGAGAAATACCAAGTCAAGTATGCTACTTGCACACTGTTAAACAGTGCACTAACTTGGTGGAACTCACATAAGAGAACTATTGGAACTGATGCTGCATTTGCCATGTCATGGAGAGAGCTTATGAAGCTAATGGCTGAAGTGTACTGCCCAAGGACTGAAATTCAAAAGATGGAATCTGAGCTGTGGAATTTGACCGTGAAGAACAACGATTTGGCTGCTTATACTCAAAGATTCCAAGAGCTTACCATGTTGTGCACCAAGATGGTTCCCGAAGAGGAGGATCGAGTTGAGAAGTTTATTGGAGGTCTCCCGGATAATATCCAGGGAAATGTGATTGCTGCAGAACCTACAAGACTACAAGATGATGTCCGTATGGCTAACAACTTAATGGATCAAAAGTTGAAAGGTTATGCTATGAAAAATGCTGAGAACAAAAGAAAGTTCGATAACAACCAGAAGGACAACCGTGGGCAGCAACCACCATTCAAAAGACAGAATGTTGGAGGTCAGAATGTAGCAAGAGCCTATACGGCTGGCAACAATGAAAGAAGAGTGTATAATGGACCGTTACCTCTCTGCAACAAGTGTAAATTTCATCATGAAGGGCCATGCACTGTGAGATGTGGGAAGTGCAACAAGGTTGGACATTTGACTAGGGATTGTAAGGCCACAAATTCCACTACTTCTAATCAGAGGGGTCAAGTAGTGAATCAGCGAGCCGTAACTTGTTTTAAGTGTGGAAGGAAAGGACACTACAGGAGTGATTGCCCAAAGTTGAAAGAACAGAACCGTGGAAACAAAACTAGAAACAAGAGTGGGATTGGTGAAGCAAGAGGAAAAGCATATGTGTTAGGTGGAGGAGATGCGAACCCCGATTCTAACGTCGTCACAGGTACATTTCTTCTCAACAACCGTTATGCTTCTGTATTATTTGATTCGGGTGCCGATCGAAGTTTTGTGTCGACTACTTTTAGTACCTTACTTGATATAGTCCTCGATACTTTAGACATTAGCTATGTTGTCGAATTAGCCGACGGGAGAGTTTCTGAAACTAACACCGTACTTAGAGGCTGTACGTTAGGATTGTTAGGTCACCCATTCAAATTGACCTAATGTTAGTAGAACTTGGTAGTTTTGACGTCATCATCGGCATGGATTGGTTAGCGAACCATCATGCAGTGATCGTGTGTGATGAGAAGATTGTGCGGATTCACCCATCATGCGTGGATTCGTTTGATGATGAGAATATTGTGATCAGATTTCCTTATGGAAATGAAGTTTTGATAGTTCAACGTGATAGAAGTGGCAAAGGAAAGAATTTAAAGTTGAGCATTATATCGTGCACTAAGACTCAGAAATATATTAAGAAAGGTTGCCTAATTTTTTTGGCATAAGTTATGAAGAAGGAAACCGAAGACAAGCAAAGAGAAGCTACTTGAGGGATGCCGACTGTTACCGGGACCTTTCAGGGATGTCTTTCCAGAAGATTTTCCTGAATTACCCCCAACACGACAAGTCGAATTCCAAATCGACTTGGTCCTAGGTGCTACTCCTGTGGTACGAGCCTCGTATAGATTAGCACCGCCAGAACTGCAAGAATTGTCTACTCAACTACAAGAACTTTCTAACAAAGGATTTATAAGACCGAGTTCCTCACCCTGGGGAACCCCGGTGTTGTTTGTCAAAAAGAAAGATGGATCTTTTCAGAATTATATCGATTACCGTAAACTAAACAAGCTGACTGTGAAGAAGCGATATCCACTTCTGAGAATCGACGACCTATTTGATCAGTTACAAGGATCAAGTGTTTACTCAAAGATTGACTTGAGGTCTGGTTATCACCAACTCAGAGTTCGTGACGAGGACATTCCAAAGATGGCGTTTAGGACTCGTTATGGCCACTACGAGTTCCAAGTCATGCCTTTTGAATTGACAAACCACAGACCGAAAGTATTCATGGACTTGATGAATCGGGTGTGAAAACCTTACTTAGATAAATTTGTGATACATTTTATATTGATGACATCTTGATCACTATCCAAGAGCAGAGGAAAGATGCAATGCAGAGCATCTTACGTTAATTTTGGAGTTGCTTAAGAAGGAAGAAATGTACTCTAGAAGTTTCAAAGGGTGTTAATTTTTGGCCGTCGAAGGTATAATTTCTCTCCGAATCACGTGATTGATAGTGAAGGCATTCACGTGGACCCAGCTAAGATTGAGTCAATCAAGGATTGGGCATACCCAAGACTTCGACAGAAATTCATTAATTTTTAGGTCTTGCCGGCTATTACCGGCGATTTAACGAAGGTTTCTCAAAAGATTCCAAACCTGTGACGAAGTTTGACTCCGAAGATCGTGAAGTTCAAATGGACCCGAAAGAGGCAGAAGCTGCATTTTTAACTGATGAAGAAGAAATTATGTAGTGCATCGATCTTGGCTTTACCCAAAGGTAGTGAAAACTTCATGGTTTACTATGATGCTTCTCGCAAAGGGTTGAGCGCAGTTCTGATGCAAATGGAGAAAGTCATACCCTACGCATCACGTCAACTCAAGATTCACAAGAAGAATTACACTACACATGACTTAGAACTTGGAGCGGTGGTGTTTGCTCTCAAAATGTGGAGACATTATTTGTACGGCATGAAGTGCATTGTGTTCACTGATCATAAGAGCTTGCAACATATTCTTGATCAGAAAGAGTTGAACATGAGGCAACGTAGATAGGTATGGAATAGATGTGAGTGACTACGACTGTGAAAATCCGTTTATCGCCATCCCGAGAAAGCGAACGTGGTTTGGCGGATGCTTTTAAGCCGAAATGAACGAATTAAGCCACTACCGAGTTTCGAGCCTTGGTTTTGACGATTGGTTTGAACCTTCCCGTGAAATTTTAAACCCTCAGGTTGAGGCAAGGAAGGAAGAGAATTATGGAACCAAATATTTGGGTGGTATGATTAAGAGTCTAGAGCCCCGTGCTGAAGAGGGACGGTATGTTGAGGGATAAATTATTGGATACCCTACTTTGTGTGACCTTTGAGACACTCTGATTTATGCACATCTCATAATAAGTCCAAAGTAGTTCGTTCCATCCTGAGGATCGGACAAGATGTACCAAGACTTGAAGAAACGCTATAGTGTTGGCAAAATATAAAAGTTGAATTGCCACCTACTGCTATAAAGTGTCTGACCTGTGGCATGAGAGTTAAAGGGCCGATGCCAAAAACAATCTGGTTTGTTTGGGTTCAACAATCTGTATCCCAGTTATGAAAGAGGGAGACCATTAGCTATGGATTTCGTTACTAAGGTTGCCAAAGCCATCACTGGTTCAAGATTCAATTGGGTGATTTTTGACTGACTCACCAAGTCTGCTCATTTCTTACACCTAATGAAGGAAACCGACCTGCAATAGGAAAAGTTGACAAGACAATACTTGAAGGAAGTAGTCTCAAGACCTGGTGTGCTAGTTTCTTTTATTTCTGATCGAGATAGTAAATTTACAACTCATTTCTGGCAATCGTTAAACCAAAGGCACTAGTAATCAATCTGATATGAGAACTGCTTTATCACCCCGCAAGGAGGATGGTCAGAGTAAGAGAACTATCCCCAAATGTTAGAGGACATGTTGAGTCTTGTGTGATTGGATTTTGTGAAAAGGTTGGGTAACACCTACCTTTGGTGGAGTCGTTTTCCTACAACAACAGTTTACCAAATACGAGTATTACAGGCTGCAAAAAAAAACTCGTTTTTAATCGATGTATGGGCCGAAAAATGTCGATCACCATGTCTGTTGGGGGCTTTTGAGGTTGGAGATGCCCAGCTCACTCTTGGCCCGAAGAGTATTCATGGAAAACAATGAAAAAAGAATCATCCAAATCAAGAAACGTATTTCAAGCCTGGCATGTGATAGACAAAGAATCTACGCCGATAGGAGAGACGTACGCCACTGCTGAATTTCAAGCGTGGCGAATAGTGTTAATGTTGAAAGTACGCCATGGAAAGGGGTGATACAATTTTGCAAAGACGTGGGGAAGCTCAGAATCCTTGTTATATTGGACTCCTTTCAAAATGCTTGCTAAAGTGGGAACGGTTTGCATATTCGACTTGAACTCCCAAAGCAACAAAGTCGGGTTCATAGTACTTTTCACGTTTCCAATTTGAAGAAGTGTTTCTCCGACGAACCCCTAGCTATTCCGTTGGATGAAATCCAGATTGATGACAAGCTTAATTTCATTGAAGAACCGGTCGAAATCATGGATCAAGAAGTTAAATGACTAAAGCAAAGCCGCATCCCAATTGTGAAAGTCCGTTGGAACTCAAGACGAGGTCCTGAGTTTACTTGGGAGCGCGAGGACCAAATGAAGAAGAAGTATCCTCATCTTTTTGCTAACTCTGCTTCTACGTCTAAAGTTACGTCTTAAGCTTTGAGGACAAAGCTCTATTAACGGGGGGAGGATGTCACACACCCCGTAAATTTCAGGTCAATATTTTTAACTCTCTCGATCATAATTTTTGACTTTTATACGATGCGTTTAAATATGGCAATTTACCAAGAAGTTAACCCGCGTAAATCTGAAAAACGTCACCGGATGCGTTCTGACTTTAGATTTTGATTAGTCTCGGTATTATATGCATTATTTTGTCTTTTCTAAGTGTTTCGTAGTTTACGATCACTTCCGATACTATTATTATAACGTTTAAATTAAGCGTATTATTAACGTTTTTTTCCCTTTCCCGGTTTTTGATCAAACGGAGACCCGGAAACCCAAAATCTTTTCGTGTAAACTTTAGTTATCGTCCATCTCGTGTTTATAAGTCAAAATTTTCGTTCATTCCCCCTTCTTGGACAAATTCAGACGCCTAAACCCCCAAACTAAAACACGTTGAATCCTAAATTAAATACTAAGCCATCTTTTATAAAACTAGTGCAGTGATCTACATATGCAAAAAGTGACACATGAGAGTGTCATTCTCATGCACACTTATCATGCCTAACTCCATCCATGGACCTCTTATATCTAGTGTAAGAGTTTGACTTGTACATTGACCAGTACTAATGCACATGAACTAAAATCGCTCATATGAACCATGACTAAAAAAAAAAATTGAACCAAAATGGTCCTTAGTGGTGAGTTTCGGCCGAGACGCGTGGATATTTGCAAAACTCAAGGACTTGGTTTTTCTTCACATTCGATAACTATTTTTCCTTAAATATACAAAATGATTCACGTTTGAAATCTTGTAATCTTGTTAAATTATAAATTATTAGGACCTGATTTTACTCTGAAATTTTAATCGAATGTGACATTTTATTAACGTCTCTTTTGAGGTCGTTTTCTATAACTTGTACTTTATACTATGAAGTAGCACCCCAAAGTGGTATTCCGCTGCGTTGTGATTTTATGGGGGTGTTACATCACGGCAAACACACACACTCACACGTTTCATAGTTTTGATTCCTACCAAGATTTATTCAATCCAGGATCATTTGTAATCATATCTAAGGGTGTTCCAAAGGTTTGATCATTGTTTTCAAGATTTTCTAAAGATTTCAAGAGTTAGGATTTTGTTATTTCCAGAGGGTTTTTGCAAGATTATTCAGGGTTTATAGATCTAAGGATTTTGGGTTAGATCTTGTGTTATTGCTTCTTGTTTTTCATTCTTGTAAGCATTTCTTGATCATTCTTTTGATTCTTTTCTCTTATTCTTATGAATCTTGTTCAAGCTTAAGAATCCATGTGTTTGTGGCACTTTTATAAAAAGAAATGAAATAACATCTTGACATCTTTTATAAAAATGGAAGTAACATGTTTATGACTTTATGATTTTGGTGAGGTGAGTTGAAAAGTGAGTT
This sequence comes from Tanacetum coccineum, assembly GCA_026074375.1. NCBI lineage: Eukaryota > Viridiplantae > Streptophyta > Magnoliopsida > Asterales > Asteraceae > Tanacetum > Tanacetum coccineum. Next base: position 21,045 of record BQNB010087345.1, read on the forward strand.
GCAACAATAGAAATGAAGGGATTAGGTTAGTTTTAGGTGTGGTTTTGTTGTGGATTAGTTGTGAATGGAGATTAGGCTAGATTAGGCACTATTGTGAAGTTTGGTGGAATTTTTGAAAGCGTTTGTGAAATACATAGTTGCTGATCCAAAATTGTTTTGAGGTTTTGGTCGACTTAGGAATGTTTTCATTAGGCGAGAAGGTAGTTTTTAGAGAGCTCGTTTCGAGTAGATAGGTTTTCATATATTGTACACTAAAAACGGTTTTAAAACGACCAAGATATAGCGAAATGAAACTTAAAACATTTTTCGGCAAAATAAATAAGTAAGGTGCTGATGTGAATAGTAAAATGGGCTTTCGGGCACTTTCGAGATGATTTGAGCTTTTAAAACATTAGCGAAACATATATTAACACATGTATATTAATTAGGATCATTTGAAACCTCGTTAACATATTTTGGGGAAAGCGTTAAGGTTTCTAAAAATAGTAAGTTTGGTTAATATTAGCGAGGTAGACATGAAGGTTAGAAGTTTAGGTTTCCCTAGTGCATTTATGAAAGTATGGATTTAGCAAATATAGGGGACGGTATTAACGTCCCGACACTAAAAACTTTCCTAAAATAGAAACTTACTAAAAATGGTAATTTTTGGTTAAACGCCAAAACTTAACGAAAAACTCTATAATTTTATTTAGTCACATTTTGATAATTAGGCTAAAGTACAAACACTCATGGATGACTTTTCTCTCATAAACGATTCGTACAAGTTTCGTATACTTTCCGTCTTTCTAAGACGCGTCATTGATTTAGGTCGCAAGTAGGACCTCTTGGCATTATATCTCTTCGATTGATTATTATCTCACCATCTGCTAAAGGTGAGTTCATAGCCCCACGTTTTACTATTTCTACTTTACTACTTTGGGGTGAGAACATTGCTTGTTTTTAAACTATGGACACAGTTACTTTACGTTACCTTTTCCTAATTACGTGTTTCCTAAGTTGCGAATAGACCACTAATGTCCGAAGTATCATGAACCGTTGATTTCTTAACCGACCGTACTGGTTAAGTAAGCGCGAATGTTGTAAATAGATCTATTGGGACTAATTATCCCTATCCGGGTAAGTAGCGCTTACTAGATTCGGGAGACACGAACAAACGGATATATACCATGTCGGATTTCACTAGGTGATCTTGGTCAGATACCTCTAGGGCAGTTAATTTCTTGATTGGCATATAATATGCTTCTTTGAATTGAGCCTCGGTGTCATGAGCTTAGCGCAACAGTAAATACTTTTTATGTGAAGTTGTATCTGTTATAACTGTCACATGCGTGCTGTGAACTTGTGGTCCACTTTTAATACTAAATTCAAACCTATGAATTCACCAACTTTATGTTGACTGTTTTAAGCATGTTTTCTCAGGTGCTTAGCTGGATTATTCTTGAGGTGCTAATTGATGTTGCATGCATTGCCGGGTGTCTTTCAAGAATATTTATCTTTAAATTTACAATACTCGTTGTCTTAAAAACATGTTATGGTTCCGCTGCATTTGTCTTAAGCTTCCGCTAAAACTATTTCAATTATGTTAAGAATATTGTAAGACTTATTTCGTTTTTAATCAAAGCAACGAGTTATGTTTTATCAAACGTCCATATAGTGGTCGTTTACTTGATCTTGTGTGATGTATATTATGACGTCACGCCCCCGGACACGTGTTTCCGTCCAGGCCCCGTTTGGGGGTGTGATAGATTGGTATCCAGAGCCAAGGTTATAGTGAACCAGGTAGCTTATACTAGGTCTGGTCTATAACCAGTATGTGATCCTACGTGTTCTTACCTGCTTACATATATATCTAATAATAATAGCATATATATATATATATATATATATATATACACACACACACACACACACACACTAGTGGCTAAGCCCGCCCGATGGGCAGCATGGCTTGTAATTATTGTTTACAAATTTTTTTGTTTTGGTAATTATTGGTTTTTAAAATTATACATAAATTCATGTTATAGAATAGATAATCGGAGCTTGTAAAAAATGATGCAATAACTTAGCATAAAGCTTAAAAAATCTTTAGATACATGTTAAAGCTTATGTACACTTGATAAAATCCACATGAAATAATGTTAATCTAAAACAAAGGAACATTAAGTTATGTTAAAATGTAAATAAGGTCATGCCTAACCATAAGAAAAGTCCATATACTTTATTGTGGAGAAAAATATTAAATACTTAACAAAATCTTTATAATCAATGGAGTAAAATGCTCGTTAAAATCACGTTACAAAAAAAATAATATTTAATAGAATCTCATTAACCAAGATACATACAAAACTATATAGTACGGCAATATAACTATGAAATATATATTATTTACAAACTATACACTTTAATCTTGTATATATGATAAAGTATAATAACACAATGTACATAAGGACCCCCAAAGTATACATGATTAAGCTAAATTACGACACGGAACCAACTTGAATGTTATAATGATAGCAATATTAAACCTCAACCCAACAGACTTTGACAATGACCTCAGCCTTAACTTCTTGTTTGAACCATCGTTATCCACATCCATTTCATCACCACCATGGTCAGATGACCTCTCCCTCTTACGACCCCTAGACTTGCTTCGTACCCTATCAAGTGCTTTTGATGGCTCAAGCCCCAAATCTGACAACTGTCGACCCATTCTTTCAGAAGTGAACTGCTTTTCTTTATAATGCTTTCTTGGTACAATTTGTCGACTTTCTGCAGTACTCTTTTTGATCCTGTGTTTTCGAATAAGTATTTAAGTTACACAGTTGGCCCAACAAATTACTTGGTGGGCTTTAATTAGTACTTAACTAAAACCATATATTATGTAATTTTTTCAACATAATTGTAAAATATAAAACTAAAAATAAAAATTTCTATAAAATATATATTAAAAATATTAAAAATAATAATAAATATATATAAAATGTCGATCTGCCTAGGCGGATTTCGAGCTCGAAGGTGGTCGACCGCCTAGCGATTTTTGCAACATTGGCGATAACTTTAAATACGGTGGGTGTAGAACCGTTGAACAATAATTCAGAACAAATTCCAGTCAATGGAAGAAACTGACAGCCATGACACTTGCAGAAGCCTAAACATATCAAAACGTCTAAATCCAACACATTTCTTTGACCTTTCAAATAAAAATATCACAACAGTGATATGTGTCGCTACTCACTCGGGTTAATTGTAAACTATTTTCATGATCCAAAGACATTGCAATGCATCTATACTACATGACCTTCAGTTTCCTAACTAAAATCCATTATGTTTAAATATGTTGTTCGTATAAAAATAGTCCAAATTAGTGCAAGACACAATGAAATCAAGTTTACCATGATGGGATTCTTTTGGATGTGTTAAATCGTGTCGCGTGTGGTGTACCATGAGAAGCTGCAGCTGCTCTTTTTTCACTTCATTTTAGTCTACGCATGTGATTCAGAATAGCGACACACTCGTCAAGAGCAAGCTTGATCCTGCAATTGGCTTTTATAGTGAGAGCTTCTCCCATGTGCATCTCCGACCTTGATTTGCAGCTTTTTGAAGCTCTAAACGTGATGGATTTTATATGATTTTTAAGTACTGACAATAAAAACCAATAGACCCTACTTGCTAAATACCATTGGAGCCAAAAAAGTGGAACCAAAGTGAATGTAAAGATAATGAAAATTGAGCTAATGTTTTATAAAATAAGCACCTGAGCTAAGGTAACAGGCATAACCATAATAACATCGCCCTCCTAATAATGAGAAAATAGCTTCACAAGTCCTCCTAATGGGAAACCAAGTTCCAATACCTGATTGCATCGTGTTTCACCTCCATCTCAACAAGTTGCGCAAGCTGCAACATGAGAGTGCTAAATGTCAGAAACCGAAACAAATAAAATCCATGCTTAAAGAACTGGATATAAAACAAATGAGGCAAATGACATTAGATTGAACTTGCCAAAGGTACCTATTTGATCACTTATTTGTATAAAATAGTTACTCAAAAGAAAACGGGTCAACTGACTAAAATGGTTTGACAATTGCACAAAATGAGTATTTTTTTTTCTTTTTCACAAAGCAAATATACATACTCGTGACTAATACCTCACAATGTCTTAACTAAGATTTGACATGAATATGCATTGGAAAAAAAAGAGAAGAAAATGTCATCTTCTTCTCTTAGCTGTTTATATAAACTCTAGAATAGCTGTCGTAACAAAAGTTGGCCAGAGATATAAATACATGCTTGTGAGATACCATCTGATCATAATGAATGCAGAGAGGAGATCCATATTTGCATAATACATGAAGTCTATCTACAAGTCTCCATGGCCTTCCCCTTTAAAAGTAACTAACGGACGCGTTGGTTGCAGGGTTATTTTGATGCTCGATCCTGGCCTTTCTAAATCGTCATTGGCTTCTTTCAAGGCTGCTGACTTCAAACAAATATCATCATGTTATTAAACATGGTCACAAAATTAAGCTTGAATTAAGAAGATAGGTTGCCTGGTTGACACGTCTTAGATGTGCGATACCAACAACCTGGCGTCTGACAAACCACCAAATCCGATCCTGGTTACATCTTCTCTTGGTCCACTGCCATATGGATACAACATGATCACTTAGCCTCACATCATATAAGAATATATTCAATATTAAAAAACTATATACATAACCGACAAACAGCCACTAACAACAGTTTTTAAAGATGACTTGCAGGTTTCGGGATATAAAATGCCGAGAAGATATTGAACAGTAGGTAAAAAACTGTTGCGAAAATGGTTGCTATTTGCTTAGAAAATATTTGATACAACAATAGCTTATTACGCGCATTATACTCCTAGAGTATAAATAAATCAACTATACGTTAAGTTATCCTTCTCAACAGTCCGGGCTAAATTAAAAGTTATTTAGCAGAAACAACAATCCTCAATCCCTACCGATTCAAAGTTATACAGCTGATATACACATCTAACTACGCATCTGATATATACACATTATACAGCTAAAAAATGTCAAATACATTTGATATGCGCATCTGATATAGAACCTAAATTAAATCAAAATTAACAAACATGATACGTGTATATGTTTTACCAGTTCTTGTCTTGGCATAAGCAAATATAGTGCAATTATAGCCCTCACGAACTTTATCTAATAGTGCGAATAAACTTGGAAAAAACAAAGGCACTTTTAATAGTACAATATATACATAATGATCCGTACCTTTCATGATCTGTAGCTTTTAGCTTGGGTAGTAGTCGATCTAACATCTCAAGCTTCACACAAAACCATATAATATTAGGAAGATAATGCTTGCATTGGGCATGTAATGGTGAACGTGAAAAAAACAAAACATAAGGACATCAATAATCATCAAAAACATGCCTCAAGATTCCAGTAAGTATTAACGAACACATGTGCTAACGAACTTATATACCAACAAGCATGGCGACGTCTTTAGTCAAACGAAAAACATGCACATATTGAAAAGGGTCTAGTATTTTAAGCAAAATGGTATGTAGCAATTAGCAAAGGGGTAAAAACTCGTTATTTACAGCTCAATGTCAGATTATATCTAGCTTGTCTTTCAATCACCGAGCATCTAAAATCCAAGAAAGCATGTACATTAGGACTTACAATCCTGAGTTTGGATACTTCTTTGTTGAGCTCGTTAAAATCTTTTCGCAATTGTTCCAGCTCAAATTCACCTAAAAATCAAAACATGAATAGAATCTTGTGATTGCGTATACATTATATGAGGTTAATCCTTATCTTTTAGTCTTCTAAATTAAAGACGGTCTTCATTGAAATTTAATGAGTTTACATAACAGTAAATACTAAATATTTACAAGTTCTGGTAAAAGAATCTAACTATTTTTAGGCGTTGACTAAGAGCTTGCAGTTTATGTCTTTTATATTCATTCCTCTGTCCTTCTTTCTTTAACTGAATAAACAAAAATAGAAAAAAACCATCATATATCTGTGGAGTTCAAACAGTTTTAACAATATAAGAATGAACGTGACAATAATAGATACATGCCTGTAGCAATTCTTTTTCACGAGATGCTTTCCATTGTTGAAATTTTGTAGCTTCTTGTTTTATCTTTTGTTGCAGTTGAAACTACAGTCTTGTATACATTGGCACCAAATTTTATTCATATTAACAGATATAAAAAATTCCTTTAGATAAAATACAAATAGAAAAACCTTTTGTGCTTTGATAAATCATATCTCATTTTGAAATTTCTTTGCTTCTTCGTCAATCTTTTGTTTTTGCTTCAGAATCGGAACTTGACTATCCTTTTTCTTTTTGAGATCCTGAATCTGTGACTCAAGTGATTTTAACTTGTGTGAGTGCAGGTCTTGTAATTTTTGTGTTTGTCCATCTGAAGTAGCTGAAAGATTTTGAATTTCAGCTTGCAATCTATCCCTCTCTTTCTGCATCAGTAAACAAATGCCTAAATTAAAATGAAACAAAAATTCTAAAAGATGAACAAAATTTGGTATGCTAATATATACCTGCGTAGCTCGTTTTTCGTCCTCAAGTTCCATTATTTTCTTCCCAAACGTGGCTTAAGTGTCATTGTATCAAATACAACAAAAAGTTTCATCTCATACTCCTTGAATTTTTTTTACAGAATATGATTCATTTATATTTGTAGATCAAACAAATTAAATAGAAAATAGAAGAAAATTGACATACTACTTTTTGCTCTAAAGGTTTAATTAACTCCTGTAGTTCTTTGTCAGAGTATGCTCCCACTCTTTGTTGCTTCTTCATCTATAAGCCAGAATCACCTAATGATATTCATGTCACAAAAACCTTACTGTTAGTTAAGGTATGTGGTTATATT
>BQNB010087346.1:0-27945 GCA_026074375.1 Tanacetum coccineum
GAACTGAGTATAATTATTGCCACCAACAACATTAATAATATACTAAGAAAGATTGCCTTGGCTGCAACTCCGTATTATGTGTGGAAAGAGAGGAACACAAGGTTGTTTCAAGATAAAAATAAGGATGCAGATGTGGTTATATGTAAACATATTAGGCTCAAACTAATGAGCTTAAAAGTCAAAAGATCCAGTGCCATTGATAGAGTGGCTAAAACCTGGAATGTTGAACTGGGCAAATGCTGAATGGTATGAGGAAGCTGAATACAATGTAATTGTGTATTCTGTGCAAGGTTGAATATCAAGATAAACTACAATAATATGGTAATTGACCAATCTACTAAGAATTTTGTAAAAACTCTTTTGAGTAGAATAGGGTTCACAGTATTAGATGGCCTTGTATCTTGATGCTTGTAGAATTTTGTTGATAGGGGACTATGCTTGAGTTCTGTTGTAGTAGGGCCTTGGATGACAGGGTAACTACATATTAGTGGATAACCAATTTGATATTTTGTATAAGTGTCACAAGGCAGGTTTCCTGATACGCGAGGGAAGTGTGAACCTGGTTGGGTAGTACAAGTTACTAGATAAGAATACCTCTTAGTCACAGCCTTGTATTACCATAAGATCGAGGAAGGATGGAAATTCATATTGATGTGGATAAGAATTGATGATGATGCTTGTTGAGTATGTGTACTCTGACTGAGTTTGTGAGGGGGGGCTTCATGCTCAGTTATGATACCTTAATGAATGGGAAATGTAGTCTATTCACCTGTCTGCCCAATAGTGAAGTATGGAACATTTTCCATAGATAATGCCTCTATTACCACCTCTGAATTATTTGTGTGAGGATGGCAGGCTACAATGATAATTGAGCTTGTGGTAGTGTTAGGAAATGTAGTTTATGGCAGAATGTTGATGGTAGAAATAATCATGTGATATGGTTGGATTACTAGACACATTAAAGGATAGAATCAGTATTGAGAAATGTATTACTAGATTAGATAATATCTAGTTGTATTTGTTAGCTATAAATGGATCAGTCCCTGGGCATGTCCAAGATTGATCATTCGAAGTTTAGTTGTAATGATGTTATGGTTTGTTAATATATATACATATATATATATATATATATACATATATATATATATTTAAATATAGTTGACTTTCTTTTAAGAATCCCATTCGTAATAGCGGATACTGCAGAACTCACCAAAAAAATTCCAAAACATGCATGCACGCCTTCAATAATTGTATTTTTGCACATATGTTCTAAAAACAACATATATGTTTAAAAAAAACATAGTTGTTATAAAGAATTTGATAAGAAATTGAAAATACAAAATTTTTCTTTGAAGGTGTGCATGTATGTTCTTATAAGGCGTGCAACAACAATATTGCGGCCGTGTGTAAGTTTTTTGTGAAAAAAGAGGAATAGTTCATGATGATATAGAAGAACATAGGTGGATTCTTATTATTTTCATGTATTTTTTTTATTTTTAAAAGGCGTGCATGTATGTTTTTGGTGGTTCTGTCAGTTCTCGCACTAAGAATGATTCTGAAAAGAAAGTCTCCCTATATATATATGTATATATATATATATATATATGTATATATAGTAGAGATCCGGTGAAAATTAAAAGTATAATAAGAAGAATAAGAAGAATTTCTAGCCAAATAGGAGAGAGAATTTTAAGAGGAGATGCATTCATTTTTGTAGATGCATCTAAAATGTGTGGTTGTGGTTTCTTCTTATCATTCTCATTTTAATCTCTCTCTCTCTCTCTCTCTCTCTCTCTCTCTCTCTCGCTCTCTCGCTCTCTCTCGCTCTCGCTCTCTCTCTCGCTTCTCTCGGCTCTCCCTCTCCTTTCTCCCTCTCTCCTTCCCTCTTCTCCCCTCTCCCTTCCCCCCCCCCCTCTCTCTCTTCTCTCTCTATATATATATATATATATATATATATATATATTTGAATATTACTTATTCAACATTTTTTATTAAATCGTACGTATGCGGATAGAAAGAAGCTTACTATATTTGGCTCGGTTTTAGTTGCGCGTTTCGAAGATTTTGACGGCGGATATTGTTTTTATTCATTGAATCAGTTGATATGTGGTATATATTTGATAACAAAAGTTTATTATTACGGAAGTCGTTAAATAGTTTAAAAGGTTTGATGGGTACGTTTTTGTAAATTTTCTTTTATTTTTTTTATTTATATTAAACTTCAACATTTTTTTTTAAAATCGTGTGTATGTCGGAAGCATTGCAATATTGGACTCGTTGTTTTGTTCGCAATTGGAAGATCTTTCCGTGGGTATTTTTTGATCTGAATGAATCGGTAGATATGTGTTATATATTTGAGAAATAAAGTTTATTACTCCCTCCGTCCCGCATTAAGTGTCCACTTGACTTTTTCAAAGTCTTTTTTCTTTCAACTTTGACTTAATGATTTTTTCTTATGTTTATGAACTTGATGCAAGATATATGACGGATAGGAGTTTTGAATTTTTTTTGTTGGTAAAACTTTTTCGTTTCATAGAATATAACACAAACAAAAATATTTTATGGTCTATAGTTGAGGAAAAAAAGACTTAAAAGATCATTGTGACACTTAATATGAGACGGAGGGAGTATATAAAAAAGTCATAAATAATTAAAAGTTGAGGGGGTGTTTTGTAAAAAAAAAATCTTTTACTTTTGCTGGTTGTTGGGCTAGTTATTGGGCCGTTATTACGGCGCCGTTTTGGCGGACAAAAACGGCATCGTTTTATGCCTTAAATGATACTACTCACATTAAAAGCTGGATCAAATAAGTGAAGTTGTTGGAAACTTGGGGAAGTTGCCAATCGTCTTTTTTTCCATTTGAATTTTGAAGTATAAATGGTCAAAAAAGGTTGCGAAATGATAAGATATTAAGGCAATAACTTTAATTTAAGAGAGTTGATATGCACATCACACAAAGTGACGTGCACACATAAAAATGCATATGTGGTGTTATACCATTTGCATTACACATGTGATTTTGTGGTGTGCACATCACTTTTTGTGGTGTGCATATCACCTCCCTTACTTTAGTATGTTATTCCTTTCGTCTTAATATAAATGTCCAGTTTGACTTTTCAGAGTCATAAGAGTTCAACTTTGACCTTAAATATTTATTTTTGTGTTTATATGATACTTGATGAAAATTATCCATGAAAATACACTTAAAAACTCAAATTCATTCATTCATTTTTCATAAGTATTAATATAAACACACACATAGATAGTGAAAGTCAAAGCTTGAACCTTAACGAACATTTTTTGTTTTTTTTGGACGGTGGTAGGTAGTTACCTATTTTTCGGTTATTACTATAAATATAAATGTAATATGGTATAACAAACTTCTCATTAAAATCGTGTTTGATTTATTGATAGACATTAATTCGTATAGTCGTATTATATTCAAAAGTGCAAGTCACGAGCAAGATAAAATATGCTAAAGAGTAAAAGACAATAAACGCCATTTTTAATAAGGGTTATAGTGTTTTTTAAGCAAGTACTAGTATCTTTTTATTTTATTTTTATATGCATTCAATTATTGAATAAGAATATTTTACGGTCATAAAAGCATATTTATATGTGTGGGTGGGGGAAATTTGGGGGGATGGGAGGTAGAAGTATATATAATTGAAGTGGTATAGTGTTCGATGGTTTACGCGTCCAGTCAATTTTAATTTTATTTTTTTTAAATCCATATTTATATGTGTGGGGTGAAATGAAAATAAAATGGGGGAATGGGGCTGTGGGGAATGGAATGGAATGGAAGAGAAATTGGGATGCGGGAAATGGTGATGTGATTGAAATGGTGGGGGAGGGGGGAAATGGGAAGAGGAAAGGAACGAAAATGGGGGAAGGATGATTGAAATGAAAATCGGGTGGAAGAAATGGGAATGGGGGGATTGGTGTGATGATGAGGGGTGATGGAAGAGTGAGGAATGTGGGAGAAAAAGAACAAACTCTGAATGGGGGGGAGGAAAGGTGAAAAATTGGAAATTGAAAAGAACAGGGGAGGATGAGTGAAAATGATGTTAGTGATTGGAAAGTGGGAAAAGGGAAATTGTGGTGAAGTGGGGAATGGTGGAAAGGGAAGGGGTGGATTGGAAACGGGGAATGGATGGGGGAAAAAATGGGAAAAGGATTGGAAAATTGGGAGATATAATGTGGGGGGGAGGATGGGGGGGAGAAAATGATTTTGTTTAATCTTTTTGCGCCTTTTGTGTTGGTCGTTGTTTTTGTTTGATCCGCTTTGTTTCCATAGAGAAGTTCTACCAATGCCGTTTTTTGCCCAAAGTTTTATATGTTGGGGATAACCTAAAAGGGGGTTGGAAACATATAAAAGGGCTTCTTTTTTTTTCACAATATGATGTGCTATTCTTTTTTGTTCAAGTTGTTGTGGTGCAGTTAATTGTGTTCAAAAAAAAGATTGGTGCTAGTTTTTGAATTCACGACAATCTATTTCACTTATAACGAAAATATTTCTAGATTATTGTCTTAGATTTTCAAAAAAAAAAAAAAAAAAAAAAACCTATATTTGGGATTTTTGCCCTCCAGTTTTTTGTATTGGTGGGGTTATTTAACTTTTTAACAAAACAAACGTACGGCGAGAAATCAAAATTCCTACTTTTGTAACAAATTAGTCAAGTCTATCATCTTGGGGAGCTCAATTGCATTGAGAAAATCAAGGTTGTTTTATTACAGAAGGCCAAGAATCAAGAACTTAAGTCAATGTCAAGATAGTTTTTCAGCATCTATTTTATCCTCATTTGGTCATTATGCTTTTTGAGATGATTATGTCTTGAACAAACTTTATGTAAAACCTAACTGAAAAATCTCATTACTTAATATGATGAAATAGTTATGGTTAACGTAAACAAAATATGTCGGCCAGATTCAAGTCCTTGTTCAGCCTAGCATGGGCGACAACAGCGCAAATGTTGTAATGCATAAGAATGGAGAAAAACAACAGGTTCCTCTAAAGAGAATAAGAGAGGCAAATGATGAGAATGATTATGCATTTATAAATGTGAAATGTGTGTTTTAGAAGCTAGTAAACAACATGATGATGTGTTGTAAGACAAATGACATCTTCAAGTTGATGAGCTGCCAAAGTGCCAAACAACGAAGAAGAAAGTCAAGATTAGCTCAAAAGCAGATGACTGGAGCTAACTTCATTCATCCCAAACATATCTGAACAATTTTGAGTAAGAAACTAGACACTAGATCTACCATTTAAATAAACTTCAAGTTTGAAAAGGATCAACGTTATTTAAGATTAACGATATCTTAAGCATACACTTGAAAGTAATTCAAGAGAGTGGGAGGATGTAGACCCTTTCAATGTCTATGGATTAATGTCAAGTATTCAATAGGATGATGTTTAGAACCATATGACATTGCTCGACAAACAAGCACTGTCACAGTGTCAACTAATATCAAAGCTTTCCTTGCAAACATGGTCAATATCACTCGAATATTTATACTTTTCTGGAACTTTGAACATTTCAAGATTCAAATTCCCAGTTACAAAAACTTTTGTCAATGATGACCTTCAATTTTTCTCAAGACACGTCATAAAGAATAGAATTCCAGGTATTTACATAATACAGATGCCACGGTTTTATAAGCGGATGCACCTGTATTTGCTTTGCCTTGGAATCTGCTGGCTTCGTTATGTTTCTTCTAATATTCCTGACTTAAGTTCCTCACAAAGCTTCGGTGCGATTTACCTTTTTTTTTTATTTTTTTTTTTTTCTTTATTTTTTTTTTTTTTTTTATATCAAAGACATTGTTTATGACGAGTCATAAAATACAAATAATATAAATTGTAGGATAACAGCTAGTTTTAAGGGATGTAGTATAAGATGCCAGTTGCACAAAATTTGAGCAAGAGTTGTATATAAATAGTTGTATTGTGAACACGTGTCGTAAAGGGTTGTCATCTTAGATTAACTTTCTAGCTTTGATTTTTGCATACATGTCTTATACGCCCCTCTATCCCTAGTACATTCTCATATTTTACTTGACAGTTTTGTGGATGTGCTTTGAATGTTACTCCACCGTCAAAGGTAAACTCAACAAGAACCAAGGAAATGAGGTTTTTACATTTTTTTTTTTTGTGGTTCAGTGGCAATTAGCATCAACAGTTTGCAATGATAACTATGGGTAAAAAGGTCATTCTAGTTCGAATTTTGCTACAAGACATAAACCTCACTGCAATTTACATTGGATCAACTAACAGAGATGGTAAATGCCAATGCCTAGCATTTATATCTCTCTATCATCTCCTTTGTCCCCAGTGTTTTACGTTTGCAAAAAGCTTAATACTAAAGACAATGACCGAACTGTAGAAAAATATATTTTTGGTGTTTGTTCACAGTTACTTGTGGTTGAGAGTGAGCAGATAAAATAAAGAGAAAGTGGTACCTTAAATGAGTAGGCCAGCGGAAGCAATTTATCTGGATTCATTGCATCATCAGGAAAGTTACGAAGAGCATGTATAAGTTTCTCAAACGGTAATTTTGCCTACAAAACAGCATCATCTTTAGTGAAGATAAAATATATATTTCACCTTAGTAAGGCCTGATCGCAAAGGATATAAAGTGGACTCACCAAGTCATCATGACAATATTTCGCGGAGCCAAGGCCATCTTTTAAAGACAATCTTGACACCCTGAACATACAAAAGCCGGTTACTTTGAATGCAAATTATCATCTCTGTTTTATTCAAATTTTTCGACTAGTGCAGCCAGATTTTCACACATCCTATATGCCACTAACCTCATAGAGAAAAACATCCCAAATTCGAAGAGCCAGATGGAAAGGGAACGAATATGAAAAAACAGTAATAAACCACTGACTTCCATACATGCTTGGGTTTATCATTTCTTGTGTAAAGTGTTCCCCTAATTTTGGCATGTAGTCCCTCATGAGAAGGTCAAATTGAAACAAGTATTGTTGCACGAGAGGTAATCCTTCCTGCACACGATGTCACAAACAATCAACATTACAAGAGAACCAAGTATACCAATAGTAACAGCACAGAAAATGTAAACTATGAGCTATTTGAACCATCATTTATTGACAATATCTTGCTTGAATTTTGCATGATGCCTTAAATAATTCTGTTAATTTGACAAGGTTAATACAGCATTACAACGCTTTTTTCATTGTATGGGATTTCTCTCTAATGGCTGCACATTCAGGACTATGGTATCTTATATCTTTATAGAATAAGGCTTTTACTCCCCTTAACCCTATATCAATTACTGAGGACGAGGGTCCTAAACTGATCAACTGTGGTGCCAATAATGCTTCTATGAAAACATGGCATAACAAAAGCAATGACATGACTGAGAACAGAGTCAAATTCATACACTAACACAAGGTGAACAAAGAAAATGTAGTGTTCACTGATACAAATACACAGAATCCACAAAGTCATATTAAAACGGTCAGGATATTACAAGATTAAGAATAACTAAAGGTTTTAACATAAGAAGGTCCTATGAGAAGAAATCAAGAAGTTTTGTAAACTACAATAGGTTCCACACCAAGAGGTCGTATGAAGTATAAAACAAAGATATTTTGGGTACATTAAGAATTTACCAAATATAATCCTTCCATTGGAGCATGGACAGCTCCTTTCAATAATGCCACCAACAGCCAAAATGCATCTTCTTCACTCATGTATATGACAGCAAGAGTTACGGTACAAATCATACCTGCAGTTGATGAAACCATGTTTGATACCTTCTCACTGAACGACTATAAATGAAATGTGATTCACATGGATATACCTGTACATATCCAACGTCACTGTGCGTATACAGATAGCCTTCAGAACATTATAAAGTGATCTCTGCCAGGTCCTGTCGCTCTTGGTAGAAACACATGCTGTAGGAAAGTACGTGATTTATTACGTATTATGTTTAGCTAGAAGTGAGGTCTGTAGATTACTAGTTGCTGCAACAAAGTAATCATCTGTCAGAGATAAGAGCGGAGCTTTGATGAGGATCTAATTCCTAAGCAGAGGATAAGTCATGGTGACAAAAACAACAAACTACTTTAAATCACACAAAAATTTGATGGCTATCTTGTTCATCAATCATTTTCCAATACTCTAAAAAATCCATTTCAGCTCTGAGCTTGCATGTAATTTCTCCTAGCACCATTTGAATAGGACCACAAGCACCCTCCCCGTCGCTTAATTAAAGCAATTGAAAATGCTGAAATTCTAATAACCTAAACTGAAAGCACGTGATTCTCTGACCCCAGCTCCCTGAGTGAGAGTTGGGGGAACTTAACATGATGATCTATGCATATTGTTCTTATTCAACCAACGCATTCGCTTCAATAAAGTTGAGTGAGATGTTGCAGTAGCAAGTCGTAAACAAGGTTAGTAGTTAGCCCTAAGCCAAAAACAAAAGTAAGCATAGGTCCTGGGAGGGTAAACGATCCTATAAAACATTCACATTTAACATTTAGTCTACCTAATCCCAGAAGGAAAAAAACATGTCGACTGGCATCACAATGTGCATTCAACCATACGAAAGTAGAGTACTTTCTATTAAGTGCATATCAAACCTTTTTTATCATCAGTATCTTATCATTTCACATTAGATATGATAACCAAACAGGTTCATAAAACAAAGACAAATGTAACTTATCATAAATCTACCGTTCAGATTACCGCGGTAAACACATGGGGTTCATCAGCAAAAGATTCCGGCTTCCAGATATAATTGCCAAACAGGACTTCGCATAAACAATCAGGAAAGTTCCTTTTCGTATACGTCTTTTAACACAACATGCGGTTTCCTTCTAACATATGCTGCCAATCACTACCTCCAACACCTATCCTTTTTCCTCCATTTCCGTTAGCTTCCTCTCTCCTCCCTGTTAACCATCTACCATATCAATTATAACCAGCACCAATTCTTTAGCTTAGGGGCGTTTGGGATTGCTTAATTTGTCTGCTTATCTGCTTATTCTAAGCAATAGCACTTTTGTGTTACCCAAACTGCTTCTTCGTATATACTTATTTCGAGGTAAAATAAGCAGTTTCTAAAAAGCAGGTACAAAACTGCTTATTTCTGAGGGCTAAATACTAATAAAACTATATTCAGCTTAAAAGCGTTTATAAATGAATTTGACTGAACGTTTCCAACAAACTTAAATGTTTGCGATTATTTCATTTCTTTACAAAGTAGGCAAATACAAACGCTGTTTCCTGACATGTAAACAGCACCAAGTAGTTACAAGGTGTTTGTTTAAAACTTATTTGTAGGCTTATGTCATTCTTGGCTAATATTTCATTAAGGCCCAAATTTTCTGTTAATTAGAGATTAATGGTTTATATAAGGGGGTTGTTTGTTTCGGCTCTATATAAGCCGAAAAGTTTTAAAATAAGCCGCAAAAAATGAGCTTTTTGAAACATAAAGCCCGAAAACCAAATAAGCCATAAGCCAAAACAAACACCCCCTAAGCTTATTATCATGACATAACAAACTTACATAAGTCTCAAATAAGCCGCACTTACGCAATATAAGCCGAAATGACAAATAAACTTAATAAAAAAAAAAGCATAAGCAGAATCAAAATAAGCAATCATTTGAATGACATCACAAATACAAGAATAATGCAGTACCTCTGATACTCGAAAGCGGACTTGCTTTTCGTTAAACGATGATCGGGCAAATCATGTTCGGGTTTAACAAAACCAAATCTATCTAGTCTTAACTGAGCTGGCAATTGCACACTCTCATCGACTCTTTTCTTCTCCATCAATCACTTAACTCTACACATACAACAACATTTCCCCTAATTCAACTTCAAACCCTAATAATCATTTCTCATAATCACAATATAATTGATCTTAAAAAAACTAATCACACGTAATGAATTTCATACCTTGGTCATCCACGTGGTATTGTTTAATCCGACGGTTATGATTTGATCGGGGTTTGATAATAAATTTTGAGGGAATTCGATTGGGGGTTGATTGGGATCGAGGGTTATATTGAGTGACACGTGACGTTTTTGTCACTGTGTTTGACTTTTATTTGTCATGGACAAGACTATCTATTTATTTTTTGTTGACTTTATTCTTACATTTCTAATTCCATATATCCCCGACTTAAATCTTATAATGTCACATTTGTCCAACAAAAAATCATAATGACATATATACTCGATCTAATTAACAATTTGTCATATTTACCTAATACCTTTATCAAACTAGTTAAAATTTGATTCATGTTGTTAAGTTCCTATTACACCCCTAACTAGCTCATAACCCGTGTTCAACACGGATAGTAATAAGTAAATATCAAAAGTTATATGAAAGAAAATGCATTCAAAAAATCGAGTTTTGACGATAACAACAGATACATATAGTAACAATGACTTAATTTATATACTAAAATAAAGGGCAAAAACCATAAATGACTAACTTACTTATCCTAATTTACTGATGTTCCTAGTGAAGTGTATAAAGTACACCAAAACATGTATACATTCAAATTTTAGACAAAAATTAATAACTTTTAAGTGATTTGACTAAAATACCCTTTTGTCATCAATCTTCATCTTCCTCATATTTATACCCAGATTCTGACTATTTTTTCCGGCTATCACCACCATCCAACTATACTTTTGTATATCATCAAACCATGACAAACCCACATCCAAAATCCAATCTTTAAGATAACCCACAAAACCGATCAACCCAATCACTTCCACTGAAAAAACTCTATCTCTATTGCATTTCATCCACCACCACAACTACACCATGCCACAACCACTCCGCCGTTGCTTAAACCCACACCACCACCGGCGCATCAACCACAACCGAGACCCACCACGCCACATAAGGTTTTTTTTCCAGGTTTTCTAGTTTTGTTTAGAGGTTTCAAACGTTTTCTTTCTATATATTGTTCAAGTTTTTGTTATTAGATCTGTATATTTATTGTCGATCTGAGGTTGAGGTTAGCCGCCGTCGCCGGGATCTGCTCGTTCGTCACTGCTGCCATTTAAATCTCCCATTAAGAGGTTGAGGTTATGACGAGTATAGGAAATGGGGTATGAATGAAAGGGTAAGCATTGATATTCGTCTTATCATCTTACCTTTGTTCACTGTTGATAATAAGACGGCAAGACTTCTCTTGTTATTGGAATTCTATAACATTTGAGCTAATATAGCTTTTGCATTCATGTAAGATGTTATTGCTCAAGTTACAGATCTCGTATGATAAGAAAACTCTTGTGAACCACACTATTGGAGTAAAGAGTAGTTTTGCACACTCATATTTTATTGACCTTACTTTTGGTACATGTAATGCTGTGAACATCCTAAACTTGCCAAATATTATAGCCAACATCGGGGTTTTGTTTATATTGGTAGAATTTAAATGGAGTATACAATTTATTGGTTTTGTGAGTTATGTTAAAGATTGGATTTTGGATTTGGGTTTTTCATGGTTTTGGATTATAATGTGTTTTTAAAAATCCGAGCTATCAAAAATATAAGAAATGGTTTGATAATATACAAAATATAGCTGGGATGGTGGTTGTAGCCGGAAAAAATCAGAATCTGGGTATATGTTCATGTGGATGATGTAAGATTGAAGACAAAAGGGTATTTTAGTCAAATTACTTAAAAGTTATTTATTTTTGTCTAAAATTTGAATGTATACATGTTTTGATGTACCTTTATACACTTTACTAGGAACATTAGTAAATTGAGATAAGTAAGTTAGTCATTTATGGCCTTTGCCCTAAATATAATAATATACATCTCTCTATGTACATTTTTAAAAATGAAATCATAAGAGGTAGTACATCGGAATTCTGGTTACAAAGTCGAGAGGCATGCTCGTACCCATCCAACCTGAAACATGACTCGTCACTTTTTTATTTATCCATTACAACCTTGAACAGAGGTGAAACAAACCGACCTTGAAGCGTTGATTGATATCTTGGCTTGATGCAGAAGATAGCATAACTGCAAGTCTGCAACCTAATATGAGAAAAAATAGCTTCAGAAAGGTACCTCATTCAAGCTGAAGCCGGTCTAGGAAACTTACCTGCAGCAACAACATTGTCTTTCAAAAGTGAAACCAGTCAACCGTTCTTTGAATTAAGTACCATTGGAGAAGAAAACTAACTCACAACATTTATCTGAACATTTCAAACATTTGAATCAACATTTCAATTAAGCAAAATAATATCAACAAACACATTTTAGTAATGTTTATGCATTAAGAATCACAGGTTGTCAGCAGAAATACATTAAGTTAAAGTACCTCAATTCTTAAAATCTAATTCTGTGAAGTTTTACACTACACCTCAACAATTTATCTCCCAAATTATTTGCAGCCCTCAGTAGCATGACACACAACATAACCTATGAGTAACAAAATGACAACACCCCAGCCATAATGCACTCATAAAAGGGACTTCTTTACAAATTGTACTTAAATACATTCATACACATTATAAGTTTAGATGTTACAAGACTTTAACCTTCGCATATAAATAAGAAAAAATACCCTTAATTATGAATTGCATTATACGCAGGTTCAACTTTTTCAAACTTATTTGTATAATGACCCTTATATAAAACTGTGTTGTAAAGACGGTGTTTAAACTACCGATGCAAAGCTTAACAAAGTACAATATCACTTGCCAACAACATACCTCATTGACCCAAAACCCTCTTCACTCATGCCATATCAAACTCGGAGATGCCACAAAAACAAAGCTGTATAAGAGCAGAGAAAAGATCTTTAATACAGTAATATAAGCAAGGAACTTTAACACATTAATTCTTTTTCATCTCCAACCTAAAGGCTATATATCCCGCACATAAAATGTTCATAACTAATTATTCGTTAATTTCCTTCACTATCGAGCTCTAATCATTTGCACATAACACTTGCAATTTTCATAAATAAAAACGCTAATATTTTCAGTTTGCAAGAACTACAATGACAAAATGGTGTATACAGTCTTTAATAAATGAAATGCTTATTGACCACAATTCCAGGCCGGAATAAACGAGAAAACCACACTTATGCCTTGAAGTAAGAAATACTCTTTGTACCCTTGTTCAAGTCCAAAGACAACAGTAAAATGAAAGTTTACTATACTGTTTAAATTGTAGATGGCACGAACAGCCATTATATATCTAATGGGTCGAAAGCTTGTTTTTTTCTGCGACATTTGGCTTTATCTTGAGCTTTAGTAAACATTCGGCTTTACCTTTCATCTACCATTGGCCTTGAGTTACTGTTGCGAATTCAACTTCATATTTAGATGAATGCAGCTACAACTTGATTTAGTGGTGATCATGAATTGGCTCCTGCATTAAATATTTGATTAGTCAAAAGGAGGATACAATTCCAAATGACATGCTAAGAATCCGTTACTCAATAAGACTATATTTGAAACAATTAGTTGTTAAAATGTTAAATAAGAATGGTATAACATCTGTTAACTGATTCAAATATATACTCAGCTAGTGAAGTGACTAAACCATTTTGAAAAAACTTGAGGTTATGGATCATGAAGCATTAAATGAAATCTTCATGCAAAAATTAATAAAGACTAATTGTTAATAATAACTTTTTAGTGCAAAACAAAAACAAAACTAATTTTTAATAATTGTTTGGCTATACCATGATGCAAGGTCCTAAGTTTATTATCAGTATCTTAAATTTAGCACTTTGAAAATAAAAAAAGATGTTATTAAATGAAACAGTTTTACAATAATGCAAGGTCATGAAAAACACAAAATAATCTACCAACAACAACAATATAGTTTGTGTTTCAAAGCATCAGATTGAAACATCTGTTAAGGATTTTCATCCTTTTAGAAAATACTAACAAATGCATTGATAAACTGGTTGTTCTAAGGATTAGCATCCTTTCCAAACGACAACCTCAAAAGTTTCAGATCAGTTAATGATACAACACAATACATAAAGTCTTAACTTGAAGATAACATGAAATTTAGTTTACATACCATGTTTTGATCGAAAAAAATGTATTTTACACTCTTAGAGTATTTCTTTTTTCCAAGTCAGTTTCTAAAACAAATGTCGGATTGATAAACTGCAACTGAAATATGTTCACAATCTCCATTAAAACAGGGCACACCTTATATTGAGGAATAAAATAAAGTTAGTATCATTTCCATCTTCAAAAGCATAGAAAAAGCAATTCCATCGCACTAACCTTGCTGCTAGTGATAAATCTACAGAAAGAAATGTTTATCGTAGATGAGTGATTCTAATTTCAAATTATGGGTTAAAATTTACAAAGCCTTACTCCTATTTTCAAGAACCTAACCAAGTACCTTGCAAAATCACTTCTTCATTCAGTCTCATATTTCTTGTCATTCTTTCACCTATGTATCGAATTAACAAAGTCAAAATCATGATTATGACCAATACAAATAAAGATATACATTAGACTAACATGTTTTATAGAAGAAAACCTTATAAATCATAAAAATTTCGATAGTATTACACAAACACTTACAGTCTAAAAAATCAAGGCAACAACAAAAGAACCATCTTCAAAAACTCCTATCCTCATAGAATACCCGAGATCCTCAAAGAAGCAAAACAACAAACACCAAATAGCAAATTTAACCATTAATAATTAGAAACTGATTTATTAAGCTCAACTTCAACAACAAAATAAATAATCAACATGCATGACAAAATAAAAAAGATTTTCATTGATTAATTTCACCAAACACTTTATATGCATATTTCTCCACAAAACCTTTTATATGCAAATTTTAGTTAAAAACCAACCAAAAGTTGTATTAGTACCAAAAAATAATCAATATACATAAAACATAGTTTAGCTTGGAAAAAGATCAAATACCAAAATTGTGATGATAAAGAGAAAAAACGCAAGAAATAACTTTGAACTAAAAAATAAATTAATACAAGTACTGAAAAGTTTTGTAGGAAAAAGTAATATGAACATTTCAATGACAGTGACTATAGTCACTTTTGTAGCATAGCAGTCGTTGTGAAGAAAATAATTGTCTCCATAAACTTGAGATATGTGGCAAAAATTAGCAAAGATGAAAAGTATATATTGATGTAGAATGAAATGTGAAAATTCCAAATCCATATTAATCAGTAGTTATTTACCGATGCCCTCAAAAGCTGTGAAAGTTGCTTTGAATCATGATTAAGGGACAGGTTTATCTAGGTATTTTTGAAAAGATTTTTGAGTATATAATAGGGTATATGTTTTACCACAAACAATCATTTACAAAAACTTTTACAAGTGGTTGTGTCATATGTATTTAGTGGCTTTTCTCAAACGTTATTTTGAATTTGTCTCTATTCACGCATCCACAAGTTACATGACACATCATTTTGTAAAAGTTTTTGTGGAAGTTTGTTTGTGGTTCTAGCATTTCTTTATTTTAATATAGTATTGAGTTGCAATAAAATGAAAAAGATAAATAGATACATGACATCATAAATTGGTTCATTGATGGCCTAATTGAGTGACACCTCATCAAAGTGATGTCAATCAAAAGTGTGTTTTAATTAAGTTTACTTAGTTAGATTTATTTCAATAAAAAAATTGATCCTAAAACAAGTCAGTTATCATAAGATGTTGATCCAATCAACAAATCATCACGTCGTTTATTCAATTTCGTGGGCAAATTGTTGTAATTTTTGTGGGCAAATCGTTGCAATATATAATTGTTGTAATACATGATCTAATCAGAAGATTAAATAACGATTACAAATTTTGAGAAAACTGGAAAAATTAACTTTGAAGATGAATGCGCTTAGGGATGAGCATTTCGACCCGAATTCCGAAACCGTATCGATCTCCGGTATTAGGGTTTGTTTATTTTTCATACACATCGTTTTTACGGTACGGGACTATGAAATAAGGTGAAAAAAAATAGAGAATCACTAATTGGTACGGGACCGATACCAAAACGGGAAATTCCCGAAAAAAAAACGAGAAAACTCGATTTCCCGGTAACGGTACGTACGGTATCCGTATCACGTTCGGTACGGGTACCCTTGGGTACACACAGTTTGCTCTGGGAAAAAATCTTAGTTCCACTAATTGCGGTCCGGTGACCGGAGGTACCGTTGCTCATCCCTAAATGGCTTGATGAACAATCACATACAATAAAAAGTTTATATATTATGAACAATCTCGATCATGTATATGTGATCATGCACTCTTGCAACTATGGAAGCACCAGTTATTTTTTAGTTTATATATTATGAACAATCTCGATCATGTATATGTGATCATGAAACTATGAAAGCACCAGTTATTTTTTATGGAAGCACCAGTTATTAACAAAGGGTTATTATAGTCAACTATATTTTGAAGAATGATATATATATTAAAAATGATCAAATTAGTGATGTGGGTAAATATGGAAAATTGTTATTTAGATTGGATATATATGTCATTATACTTTTTTGTTGGGTAAATATGGCATTATAAGGTTTAAGTTGAGGATATATGGAATTATCCCTTTCATTTAACTAATGAAAAAAAAATCGAGACTTTACCGATAAGCTTTTTTTTTTAAGTTATTTTTTTCCTTGGTTTTCTTATCTATAAAAATATGGATATCCATTGGATCTTTTATGCTGCTTGGTGGCATATCAAGCACAGTACAGTAAAAATGTTGTATGTCTGAATCTTTGCAAGGAAAAAACCTCGATATGTTTATGGCAAATAATATGAAGCGGTTTTGACATCGACTTCATTGAATTACGATTTTCCTTTTCTAATTTACCTTTGTTATAGGTGTAGACTTATGGCTCACATAAACTTCCCATCATTCATATTTACCATGTTAAGCACGCCAAGTAGATTCGAACATCAACAAACAATGGACAAGTAATTAATATATTCTCATAAATTATTTTAATTGTTTTGACAACAAGTTTCCCCTCACAAACTAAAGGTGCGTTTGGTTACTGGGTTTTGGGATCAGTTTGAGACTAAAAGTAGAAATTTAGGGCACTGTTGGGTTCGGGTAGGGTTGTGGTTGTTGTTGGGGAGATAGTGTTGTGTTATGTGGGTTTTGGTTTGGGATGTGATGGGAAGTTTGAAATTATTCATTTGTATATTATAGTATTTACAAAGAGGGAGTTGTATGATGTTTCAAATGGCCCACAAATGAGAAACAGTCAAAAGGAGGTTACATAGTTTGGATTGCAATTAGGTTGAATATTTGGACTAGCCGGAAGCAAAATATTTGCAATACTCATACCAATCTAAACATTTTTTAATGTCAAATCTAAATCCCCTTTTAAATCCTTCAAACCAAACATGCCCTTATAGTTTGGAACATATATGGTGGGCCCAATGATTAGGTTAAAGACGAAATATTCCGCATACAAGAATCTTGGGTGGTTTGGTGGGTTTTTATTTATTTGGCATACAAGTGGGCTCATTTCCATATGAGTCACATATTTTTTTCTTATCATTTAAAAAACTAAATTTTAATTTTAAACAATTTATCAAATTATAAATTATTATTTATTTATTTGATAATATATATTTTCTCTCTTATATCGAATCTTAATCTAAGTAATCACATCCATACTTTAAATCAAAAATCGAATAATTAATCCTAACCAAATAAAAACTTAAACGGGCCCTAAGATAAATCCAACACTTTGTTTTGACATTTAAAGACAACCCAAATCTTTTTCATCAATTATGGGTAGGCACATGTTTCTCTAGCTGCATCAAAAACAAAAAGAAATATGTCACAAACAAATGTTATGATACATGTTCAAGCACAAGTAGTACATTAACCACCATCATGTAGAATTATGTGCGGGAGAAATTTATGAGCCAAGAGAACAAGAAAAACAACTTACAAGGGTCGGTAAGAGCAAACCTAGCATAACTACAATTACATACGCCATTAATGTGATAGCCCACATCAATAGCATAAGATGCATGGACCATATACGTATCACGATCATAGCATGAACCGATTGGCAAGATCTCCTTACAGTCGAGTCGCGCACTGATTATGTCAAGAACTCGAGTTGCAGCTTTGATTGAAAGCCTTGGCCTTAGCTACACACCACATTTCCCCCTATCCAATGATCGTTACAATTTTAGCAAAAAGAAAACATGTTAGAACTGAAACTTCAAAACATTTCAGGATTACAAATGTACGATGTATCGATGCATTTGTAAATGACTATTCTATAAATTACCTCTACGTAAGTGGAGCACATAATGAAGCACAAGAAGAAGCCAATAAAGCACAAATAATAGGCTACTTTTGTCATGATTATATGTTACAAATTGTCAATGTCTGTTTATATAATCGAATATCAAATCGTAACTGCTGAATATATTTTAATATTTTACAATTGAATGTGTATGCTTTTAATAAGGGAATTGTTATTAGTTGTCCATTGGGCATTATATAAAAGTCATTAATTCAAATTATCATTTCACCAATTTATACTATCTTATTATTTGTTGTAGCAAATTTGGTTATACCTATTATAACATTTTCTTATTTGATTTTTTTTAACATTTCCACAATATCTCATGTTTATTTTAAAATCTATACTACATTATAAAAGACCAATATGCTAGCTTAACCAAACTCCATTCTTAAAACCAAAGCTAAAATTCAGCCTTTACCCATCCAAACCTAACTCCTATCTTAAAATTAAGATTCACATATAGGGTATAAATGTGACAACCATAATTTGAGCAGGTTAGTTAAACTGTTAGTATTGACTTATGTGCCTGTTTCAATATATGGTGTATGTAATTCTTTTTTTTATTTCTTGTTTTTTTTTTTTTATGTGTTGTTTATATGAGTTTATGTGGGTTATTGTGAGGTTTGATAATAATCTATTGAGTGTGGATTCATCTCAATGAGATTGTAATGGTTGGTAGAACTTGGTTGGATTCATTGCGTTCCACTTTTGAGTGACAAGGAAAATTGATTATGAGATTTGAGCGTCTTTATGTTTAAATGTGTAAGTTTATTGCGTATATGTATTTATGTGTTAGTGAATTAAAATAAAATTAGGTTTTTGAAGTTAGGTTAAAGGAATTTATTGGTTAAATATTATTGAAGATGGTAGTAAACTTTCCATATGTAGAAAAGTGAAATTGGGAAATGAAAAAATTATTTTTATGAAGTAGGTTTCAAGCAATGGTTTAACAAAATTAGTTAGGTTTTTATAATACTTTAAGGTTTTTAAGGTATAAAGATAAATTAATTAATTAATAAAAAAAGAAAAAAAATATCTTTTTTAGGCATGAATAGTAAAATCCGAATTTTAGAAAAAAAAGGAAAAAAAAAGAAAAGGAATTGTATTTGGAAACAAATTCTAACTGGGCTTTATCTACAATAGATATTGTGCCTATAAATACACACAAAATTCCCAAACACCCTCCCCTCATAACCTGTCGACCGAACCCAAGAAGGAAAAAGAGAGAAAAAAAATGTTAGGGTTCTTTGCACTAATGTATTTTTTTTTCTAATCTTTTTGGTTTAATTTTTAGTTATTAAGTTTCAATTATAGTAATTAAACATGTATGGATTAGGGTTTATAAATTAGATATGTTTTGATCATTCGTTTAATTTCTACCATGATTTGGGGTTGTCGGTTGGGGCTCAATTTTAGGATATAGTCGGTTATAATTCAATGGGGTTTATCATGTTAAATTCGTAACTGGAATCTGATCAGAATTTTAGGTCACCTTGCGGGAGTCATAACTCGGTCATACGGGTAGCTTTTATTGATTTTCTTGAGCCTAAAATTAACCACATAGAGTCTACTTTCCAGAAAATCTTGTCTCAAAGGCTTTTAAGGTCGGGAAGTCATTCAAATGTTTTTAGCAAGAAAAGTGGTCAAAACAGTAAATACGGGTCAGAATTAGGTCATGTTTGAGAGGGTAAAACCTATAATTAAAAATGGAATTAAGCTTAGCCCTTATACGTTAGTTAAGTTCTATATGTCTATTAACCTCACACCAATTTTTAGCCTCTGCTTAGTTGTCTATGTATAGTTAGCAAGGTCAAACATTTTAGTGTGCAATCAGATCCGAATTGGAACATTTTTGAAGTTGGATTTTATTTGGGGTAGTTGTACATGTAATTAATACTTGGGAATCACAAGGTAGTTAATAAACTCATAAATGAACTTAGGTGATTTTTATTATGAATTATGGAGGTCAGTAAGTAAGGTTTTTAAGTACGTAAAGATACACTAAAATTTTGCAATTCTGAATAAATTGTAAGTAACTAGTGTAATATGTTAATGAGGTGGTTAAGGTTGGGCATGGTGTCGGGGTGACCCATGATGGTTAATCAAACCCTTAGACATCCATCATATGAGTGTTACATGGACATAAGCATTTGGCTTAGTCGCGTGTAACACGATTGTGTTTGTATTGTGTAGCTTGTGTTGATATTGTTTGGAAGCTGCTTGTGCATCAGGTGAGTTTCATAGCCCCTCTTTTCTTATGATTTATTAGGGGTGAAAATGATGCAAAGTGTTTGAAAATGTTTTGATTACCGTGATAATGTATTGTCAAAGATGCATGGACTATACGTGACTATTGTATGTTGTGTGCTACATGTTTTGTGATGTGATATTGAGAATTGCAAACTAAGTCAGGGGAGATCACCTACGGGTATCCATGGCCTGTTTAGTGGATGGTACTGTGGCCTAGCGAGCAGGAAGGTTACTTTGGGAGTATCCATGGCCTGGGCTAAGGGGGTAACGACAGGGACCTTGGTACGATATGAGACGTCTTGTAGTCGTTTGCTAGGTATTTGTGTGATTGATTGAATTTGCATGTTAGCTTGTATGATAGTTCATTTATTGTCCTGTAATGTTTTTTTATTATCATAGTAATTTACAGTTGGATTTGATTATCGTGTTTTAAAACCTATGACTCTCACCAACATTATGTTGACGTTTTTAAGCATCATTTTCAGGTAATCGTCTTGAGTATAATGAAGTTAGGAAGAGTGAATAGTGAGACCGTAGGCTTGCATGCAGAGTCTATCTCCTAGAGTTTTTATTTTGACATTTGAATTGTTTGATACTTTGTTGTTTATTGATTGTTTAGACTTTTAGATTATGTTTCCTTGTGGTATGACTTTGCTATCGTAATGCAAGATTCCTTTATCTTGTGTTAGATATTGTCATGACACATTGTGTCTCATTAGTTTATCTATTTCATTTAGTTCTCTTTATTTTCGACACCATTGTGTTGTGATGATATCCATGATGTTACGCCTCATGTTTCCGCCTAGGCGGGGTGTGACATTGATGATAAAGTATTTAGCTTTTTTACACCCTAATTATTTCTCATTCGTCTACTAATTCTTACACAAACCCACTTATATCTAGTTCTTTACAACAAATGTGAAATCAAAATCAAGATTAGCTAATTCCACAACCAAAAACTTACAACTTATGCAGCTTATATCTAGTATAATCAACTATAGCTTATTAACTTAAGCTAATAAGCCACAAACTTAAAAGTCCACAAAATGACCTTATTAGCTTTTTAGAGGCCCATAAGCTAAAAACTTAGATAATCTAAACACCCTATTGTAAAAGCATGTATCTTGAATCCACAACAACCTTTATGCTTTATAGAAAATAAGGAATATCTAACCTGTGTTTTATTGTAAAAGACAGACCTTATTAGCTTTTCAGAGGCCCGTAAGCTAAAAAATAAGATTTCCCCTGTTATTGCCTCTCCATATTTATTGCCTCTCAACCATCAGCCATCTCATTAGTGGCAGAATTATTTGTGGTGGCGGTGGTTAAACCTGCTGCAAACATCATTAGCAAGGAAACAACAAAAGAAATCAACAAAACCTTTAAATTATGATAAAACCTTAACTTGAAAAAAAATTAAAAACAAAAACCTTACAAAAATTAGATGACCGATGAAGAGGTAGATGTTGTTGGTGATGGAAACCCACTTTTATTGTTCATGAAGATGAATATGTGTGTGTGTGTGTGTGTGTGTGGATTAGTATGGTAGGAAGAGTGATGTGTGTGTGGATTAGTACGATGGGTAGAACAGGTTTAAGGACAACTGTTAGAGAAACCAGGACAGGTGGACACCGTTTGGTTTGATGGAAAGGGAAATTGGGAAGGTGGAGAAGTATCCAGAAGTGAATGTGAGAGAGTTTATGGTGGGAAAGTCTTGAGAGTTGTGCACTCAAGTGAACGAATGCCAAGAGCTTTGGCTCTTTAGTAAAATGTACTCCCTCCATCCCAAAATTATTGTCTCCTGACAAAAAACACACAATTTAAGAAAAGTGCATTTATTACTGCTTTTTATTTCTTACTTTTTGACAAAATGACAGTTTTACCATTAGTTAATTAATTAAAGTTTTCTTTAGAGTTTGTAATTATAATTTCAAACAATGGTAATATAGTAAACTTGATCAAACTTCCCCATCTATTTTTAGTGGTAGACAATTAAATTGGGACATCCCAAAAAAGAAACGTGGATAATAAAAATGGAACGAAGAGAGTATTAATTTGAAGAATAAATAATATGTAAATCACTAACTTAATAGTAGACAAGGCTGCCCACCCGTGCGTCGCATCAGACTTGGTCTTTGAGAAAAATCTTTATGTGAATCATTGTTAAATTCATACATGTAGGTCATTAATAGTCATAACTGGGATTGCTAAAGAAACGATTTAACACTAACTTGGTAAATAACTTTCCACTTGAAGTTCCTCTTTCCTCGACTTGGTTATTACTGCACGACCAAAATAATAATGTTATATTTCGTAACAAACACAATGTACTACATTTTCTATGGAAATTAGAAAGAAAATATAATTAAATAACTATTATACATAGTAAATTATGTTTTGAATCTTATATTAATTTATTGTGAGCTTTTTGTTTTGCTAATCGGTTAGAAAGGAACACATAGGCTCTATGGTTTCAAAATACAAACCGTTTCAAATATCTAATTATATAGTCTAGCGACTTGGTCAAAAATTTAAAGATGTATCCCTAATTCAAAATATACATAACTTTTTTTAATTTGTATATTTGTTTAAGTTTACATATTTTAATGAAAGCATGTAATAAAAAGTTGTGATATTAGTTCAGAAGCAAACAAATGATAATAAACGAATATCAACGAACACATAATAAAATGTTCGGGAACGTAAATAAGCAAACGTGACATTTGTTTATATTAGTTTATATAATTAAACAAACATTAGATCTTCTTTATATTTATTCATCTAATAAAAAACCAAACCTTTTTTTCTTGATCGTAGGCAAATCTCTGCTACATATAATGGGTGTAGCCTCATTTGTTTAAAGGTTGAGATGTCAAAAACTGAATTCTATTCAAGGCAAGTGTTGGACTGGAATGTACTAAAGGGCCGGAATTTATACACGACTAGAATGTAGTGTATTAGGTGTTGTTTGGTAAATGGGTGTAAGATGGTTTGGGCTCAAAAATATATAAAATCAGTTGTTTGGTCTAGATTCACGTGCGTCTATTGGTTACCATATCCCAATTCTATATCATGTCTTGGGTTTTCATTATATCCATGCATAAAATATATTATTTGGACTTCCAATAAAATTACAACCACATGATAAGTCAGATTCTTTGTAGCATTTATAAATTTTTTATTTAAAAAGAATATATTTTAACTTAATAAATTTATAAAATATATATAATTTTAAAATAATAATTAATTTTCTCTCTCCTTATTTACTTTCAAACTTTTCTCAAATCCAAATCCAATTCCAATCTCACATACAAACCAAATGCACCCTTAAGAAAAGACGCAAATGAAAATGGTTTTGCATGTATTGCATTAAGTGGGTGTTGTAACATTCCGTATTTTCAGGTCATTTACGACGTCATCTATTTTACTAATTATTTTTTTAGTACGCGTTTACTTTTAATTCGTATTATATATAGTTAAATCGCGTAAACTAAAAATCAACAATTAGCGTAAACGGACACCAAACGAATTAAAGTTTTCGTCAAACAAGCAATATATTATTTTTGCGAAAGTAATAATCAACTTTTTATATTTTATTTTTATTGGCTGCGTAAAACGTTTACGTTTCGCAATTAAATACATTTAGGCATACCCGGAAGCACCAAAACTTTTCTACGCTTCAACAAATACCCATGTTTATATCCAATACATAAAAATTACAAATATCTTACCTATATACATACATGGCCGGTTATATATAGAAAAACCAAAAAAAAAGATATTCAAACTTGCAAACAATGTTCCTTAAGACCATGAAACTTGTCCTACACTTGCAAGACATTGACCAAAGACTCCACAATTCACTCATCTTGTTCCTTGACTAACGAGAGTACATCTTTGACTATTTAATGAATATATAATACTTTAGCTATGAGATACACACACCTTCCATAATCAAGGTGTAAAAATATAAAAATAATATCACTCCCTCCCCCTCTATACGCTCACCAACACAAAAAACCCTCCTAACTAAATCCATAAAAAATTTTATACAACCTATACAACCTAGCACACACCATTCATAAGATATTCTAAGAGGTTTCCAAGCATTGGTTAACCATATTCAAGTGTTAATCAAGAAAAGGAAGGTTAGGGTTTATTTGGAAAAGTTAGGGTTTCATATTGTGCAAGCTTGGGTAAAACTAACAAGGTTTACACCTAAGTTTCATCATCATCATTCATTATAAGGTCTTCTATAAACCTTTTATACTTTCATTTTATGAGTTTTTATGTATATGGTGTGCTATGTAGTGAAATCACCATTTGGGATATGTTTAACATTTTTAAAAGTGGATTTTCTTGTAAACATGAATATGATTTGTAACATGTTATATGAATGGTATATTGAGTTTTACAAAATGGTTGTAAGACTTGTACACTGATGGTATATATGTAAAAAAGTTTTGTATAACAAATGATATAAATGTTACTTATGAAAGTGAAGGGTTTAAAAGTGGTTAATATGGACTGGTAAATTTGAGACACAAATGGACAATTATGGACTAATGGACTCTTATTATATGTAACATATATGACATATATGAAATATGAGACTTGTGGTAGATTACAAAAGTGGAAAAGTATAAAAACAAAGTTATATATAGACTTAGTAAAGTCAATCAAACATTCTGTCCAAAAAGTGTATAAAAATATATTTATTTTATATTTTTATAAGATAATACATCTCAAGACGATTCCGAAAAGGTAAGAAACTTGTCAAACGGATTAATAACGAAAAAGTTACGGCAAAAACCAGTTATACGATAAATAAACAGATTTGTAAAAGAATTTTTATAAAAGCTTTTTATAAAAATTATTCAAACAGCAAGTTTGGTATTTTTAACAAATTATACATATTTTTAGGATTCCAAAATGATAAGAATCGTAATTTTTCAATTAATAACGAACGAGTTATGAATTTTGCGAGTTTACGACAATTAATACTTTTATAAAACTATTTTTATAAAAGTTACTGTTCATGACAGAAATAATTATTTTTGTAAACCTCATAAATAAGTAGAACTTCAATATGAGAACGGCTCAAAGAATCACTAAAAACGAGCTATAAACGAATAAAAAAGGACGTTTACAGGTTTTAACGATAATTAAAACTATAAAAATTACTTTATAACTGGTGTGAACCGTAAAAAGTACTAATCATCAGAGAATCAAAAATATGAAAAGGTCAAATTATGATAATTCGTCCTAATACGAAAGCGTGAACATAAGAAACTTAAGAAACGGGCTTAAACGAGAAAGGTTACGCACTATTCCGGGGTGGGGTGGGGGGGGTTGGGGGGGGGGGGGGGGGGGTGTGCACTATTTCCTGAATGAAAAATGTTGGTTCCGTTTTTT
Source organism: Tanacetum coccineum (assembly GCA_026074375.1). Lineage (NCBI taxonomy): Eukaryota > Viridiplantae > Streptophyta > Magnoliopsida > Asterales > Asteraceae > Tanacetum > Tanacetum coccineum. Next base: position 25,977 of record BQNB010087346.1, read on the forward strand.
TTATAAATTTTTGCGAAAACATCTTAGAATCATTATATAATATTTATACATTCCTTAAAACATATATAAATATTATTTACACAGGCGATTGAACATTTAACGATAATACGAAGCTTTAAATACATGACAATTATTTATCAAAATGGGATTTAATCATTTATCACAAAAACACATTAGATGTGATGTAGCTATATAGACTTATAAAACAGGTATTACTTAATTCATAGTACGAAACTTATTCGACCTAATCTAATTAGGTTGCTTTCCGTTCTTTATCGTGACGCAATTTCTGTTATACCTCGATCATTCATTTCCTAAGGTGAGTTCATAGCCCCACCTTTTCTCTTTTAATGGTTTTCTTAAACTATTTTCGGGGTGAGAATACGTGCTCGTTTTACTACATAAACTTATTGATTTCTATACGGAAGCGTTACATGATTATTTTTAGGAAAGTTTGATTTGTTACTACATGATTGAGATCGAGAATAACTATATTTGAAACCGTGGAATTTTAGACATGAATTTGTTTTACTACGGACACAAGTGATTACAAGTGTGATGCTATCCAGATACTCCTGAGATATTATTTGCAAGTTTACCCTATTGCCGTGAAGTCCCTACTTATCAGGACCGTTGATTACTATTTAGTAAGCGCGGTGTTGTGGATAAGGATCTATCAGGATTTGACATCCCCACCTTACATGGGTCACTAGTATGATCGGTTGCCTTTAACATTGAAGGTTTGTAGGTTGTTGGCAAGCATCCTATATTCTGATTGGCACAAAATCCAGTTAGGGGAGCTTCGGTCATGAGCTTAGTGCAATAATACCTGTTATATATTTAACTTGTGAATGTGTTTTCCCTTGTCTACCATACTTGTTTTGACTTCGAATACGTACTTAGTCCGACCATTAGTTCGATCTTGTGTCTACTACTGAACATACAGATTTATTAAAGTCAACTCCTTGGATTTTGGAAATAACCCTTTGACTAGCTCATGTGTATATAAAGAGACTTAGACTTGTAGAAAACTCATACACTCATTCCTTAACTAGAAAAAACTTCATAATCTCTCTTGTTTCCTTCTCCCTAGCCACGGCTTGAAGCAAACACATACACTCAATCCATATAAATTTTTCTCTCACTTATACAAGCATTCACACATCATTCCTATGATAACCTAAGATGTTTTGAAGGGTTGGTTAACCATTTGCAAGGATTAAAGCAAAAGAAAAAGGAAGCTAGGGTTTCATTTGGTTTAAAATTGGGTTTTGAATCTAAACTATTGTTTTGATCTTGTTTGTGTTCATATCATCATCACTTAAGGTTAACACAATATCTCCATACTTGTATTTCATATATATATATATATATATATATGCAGATGGTATTAGAGCTGAAGTCATAGAGAACTAGGTCGTTTTCAAAACCTAGACTATGACCATGTTTTTCAAAATATAGAGTCTCTCATTGTTTTATCCGATATCCGTGCGCGCTTGCTCCCAAGTAAACTTATATGCTCTCTTTTGCATCCCTACTACTATTACATGGATAATGAGTATTTAATACTAGACTATGATTTCGTTCTCTTACTTCTATCATATGACGTCTTACTATTTACCTTATATCGGTCTGTTATATAAATATTGATCACTCTGATTTTTCGCTTACTTTCTGATTTCTCATTTACTCTCTCAAACACCAATACTAGTTTCTTTACCATTCGACTCCGATTTGGAACACTCTTCTTATGCTTTTGAAACGCACATGTTGTTTCGTAATCCATCGTTTTGAAGTCTTCCAGTTGATGGGAGTACGACAATTAACTTGTCTCCTCATACGTATCACCTTGGAGCACCTACCTTTAGAACACGACTCTTTGCGTCTATTTTGTTGATTGAATAATTCTTTACGTACATTTTCTTTGACTGCCTCTGCGTTTGTTCGGATATTCTTTATACTTGCTATG
>BQNB010087347.1:6715-25414 GCA_026074375.1 Tanacetum coccineum
GACTTAGACAACCATAAGTTGACACTTCCAAGTTCTTTTGAGAAAAATTTCCATCAAGCTAGTATACGAAGTATATTTAGTAACAAAACTAGTACGAATCAAACAACTAAACACTTTCCATATTTAGTCCCCATTCATGGGTAATTTGATACATGAATCGTACTCTATTTTAAAAACTATTTGTTTTGAAAACTAGAGCGACGTAGCTCTGATACCAATTGTGGAAACCATAGAGGGGGGGTGAATTCGTTTTCTTTTAAAAACTTTAAATCTTTTGTATCAATTATTAAATCACTCTCTACCGGCGGTCTCATAAATATATAGGGGCCTCCTAGTACATCAGGGGGCCGCCCTATTTAAAGGGATCGCCTCCAGAAGAGGTTTTCGGACTAGATCATTCGTATCAAATCACCAATCAAGTTTGACGCAATATAAGAAGTGTCGATATGGATTTACAATAACTAGTGCATATTCTACCAATATATCCACACTCAGAATGTTTACTACAAAGAGCTACACAACCATGACTAACACAACATAGACAACAATTCACACAATCAGAAGCACAATGCAAGTGTAATAGTAAAGCGATAAATGTAAAGACATAATTAAAGAGAAAGGTAAAAGAAAATGCAAATCGACACGATGGCGGTCTCTTTAAATAGGGCGGCCCCCTGATGTTGATGCTTGTATGCATTGATGATTTGTGATTACGAGTAACTTGCGCACTTTACGTTACGTATTATAAGTCACATGTTTGTCATCACCAAAACATAAAGAGATCATATAGATTAGATATCGTAATATTTGCACTAACACATAAAAATATCACAACGAGAAATATTTTATGACAAATAAGTCATACATAAAATTTTGATTGTGTCTAAAATCAAATTGGGTATAATAAGTTAGAGTATGGGTGGGCTTGGACGGGTTGACCATTGTAAATTCGGAATAGGAATTTAGTGCAGAATTTTGTGTCGTATTGTGAGCATCATAACTCAACCATCCGAATAGCTTTTATTGATTTTCATGATTCTAAAACTAATTTCAAAGAGTCTACTTTTCAACCAAAGTGGTTTCATGAATTTTCAGTAAGTGGAAGTCAGTCAAAATGAGTTTACAAGATAGGTTGTCAAAACTGCGTTTTGGGGACAGTTTTTTAGTTTGTGTTTTGTGACGGGGTGCAGTCCTATCAAAAATCTTTTTATTATTAATATATGAAATTGATTGCTGTTGTAGCAAGTTCTGAGTTGTTGTAGTAGTCTCTTGAATTTTTGTTTTGATTCTTTATATTAAAGTGTTATTTATAGTCAGTTCATGACACTACTTTTTTAAGATGGTTTGTTGATGACGCTCGTCAAATAATGTGCTATTTCTTTGCATCATTTTTCCCACTGTAATTAACCCATTTTCGTATTAATTATTTGATTAAAAATGAATATGTTACTTTTGGGATCGTTTGTGTAATTTTTGAGATTGCCAGTATATTGTAATAATTATGGCTAGTAACTAAAATGATATTAAGTTTTGACTATAAAAGGGCACACTCATATTCTGTTGCCTAAACGAAGAGTTCGAGAAAAAGTATGACTGATTGACAACCAATAGTTCAGTATTTTGTCATAGACCCTATTATTCAGACGCCGTAATCCTATGACTTTTGTACGGAATCCAAATGGACCTATTGTCTCGACTGTTGTATGAATTACGTGTATCCACATCAATGAGACATCGGTATATAATACTTCTGGTCAACGAAGAAGAACCTTATGTGTTTGTTAGGCAAATACGCCGTATTATTCTAGACCTATACGACGTATCCAAGACTTTGACGAATCAAAAGACCATTGCCTGACTTTGAAGAATACGCCGTATCCACATCAACGATACGCCGTATATAATACTTTGGTCAACGAAGAAGAATCAACTGGTTTTACCTCAATACGCCGTATCCATCAAGAAGATACGGCGTATCCGTGCCTACACTTCACAAATAACCACGAAGGATTGAAGACCCAATACGCCGTATCCAGGAGACATCAATACGCCGTATTCACAATATAGTAATAAAATATTCTAGAAGATATCAAACGTGGTCCTTACTCCAAGAAATCCCCAATACGTCGTATCCCACATTGCTCGATACGGCGTATCGAACCGACTTCCAGACCTTATAAATAGACGACCCTAAACTCAGTTTTAGGTATGCAAGTGAATCCCTAAACCACCAAGTCGACCAAGAGACGAATAAAGGAGCCTAGAAGGTCAGAAAAGAGCCTCAAGATCATAGGAAAACTCTTGTAATCTTCGCGCAACCGAATACGGGTTCGATTAAGGTTTCTTTATTTTAATTGTTCATATATCAAATCGTGTGTAATTTTACAATGACTATCGGCTGATACCTTTAGGTATCGGCCATGTTTATGAAGATCTAATGTTTGGTTTGTTTATCTCGATTGCCTTAATTTATCATTGATTGTTTGATTATGTTTATCATCTTATACTTGTTTACGTGCTTAAGTATGCGGCCTATCATTCAACTGGGTCTAGTTCTACATATTTAATGCGCTGCAACTTTGGTGTTGTTTGGGCATAGGCTAAGAGTCCGGGATAACTCTCCATATTGTAATTTATATATCTAGAATCATAGGATCACAAATATTGACCTATCGTTGCCTTTAGTTTAATGAGCTTAGTTGAGCCATAAGGTGACCTTGGTATCAACGAGTACGTTCTTATTCTATTGGTAAGGACTCGAACAGTGGACTACTAATATATAAAGAGCTGTTAACCAGTAAGTGGGTAAAGTCTCTATGAGCTATGGTTTAGTAAGAGCACCATTATTAATCTTCTAATGTAGATTATAATCAACAAATGTTTGCTTTATGCAGATGCATCTAATTGTGACAGGATTAGCGTGTCTAGGTCTTAGGAAGAAGTACCGCCTAAGTCTAGGAATGATATGCCCCTTCGAGATAAGACAATCATTGCACTAATAAACAAACCTACGTTTTATCGGATTATTCATGGTTGATACGTTTTCCTTACATTAGTTCTCGACTGCTTCTCTATCATTTGTTTGTCTTCTTGTGTGTGTTTATTGCTTTACTTGTCATCAAAACCTTAGGTTAGATAACTAAACCTCGTGCCAGTCTCTCAGACTGAAAACCTCCTTTTTCCATTAGATTTAAGATTAACATAGGTTTAGCATAAGTTTAGCATAGATTAGACTAACTTAGATTAGAAAAACCAAAGTATTAATAAATTGAAAGATTTAACTTCGCTTCAAGTGTTCGACACCCTCCAAGATTTAACAAGCACGGTGGTCTTCACAATCATAGGGAATCCGGCAAGCAAAAACGAGAACCACAAAACACAACATGGAGAGAAGCACTCCCCCACACTTATTTATTAAAACTACTTAAACTATTATATTAATACTACTACTAATAAGATAAACATGGGTTGCCTCCCGAGAAGCGCTTATTTATTAACGAGTCACTAGCTTGACTCGACCCTGAATTTATGTTCATGGGGAAAAGACAGAGATCCGGGAAATCCATATTAGGGATGTCCCCTCCGAGGTAGTGCTTGATCTGATGCCCGTTTACCTTAAAGTTAGGACCGTTGGGTTGGGATAACTCAATAGTGCCATAAGGAAACACTTCAGTAATTGTGAACGGGCCGTTGATAACATCAAATATTTAATACTTTTTAGTGGCAAAATACCTCCTATATTACCTGCAAATGTTTCACTAATACTCGAAAATGAGATATTTTCTATCATTTTTTAGTTTTCAGGTGAAATACAGGAAAATGACAAGAAACAAAGGAAAAAGGGGTTAAAGTGTAATTATTCGAAGAATGTTATGGCGTAACACCAAAAATGGTTACACCGTAACATAAATTAAGAATGTACTAAGATCAAGGACAACTTTACGACGTAACACCATATCTAGTTACGCCGTAAACATGTATTTGAAAGGAAATCTTACCAAAGATATAGTTACGGCGTAACACCACTTATTGTTACGCCGTAACCATGAAGATCCACAAATATGGAATGAAGATCACGTACGTATGGAAATTATTTGAAGGTTACGGCGTAACCCAATATCTGGTTACACCGCAACAATTGCTTATTTATGGAATGCTGTGTAAGAAGGTTACGGCGTAACACCTTTATCAGTTACGCCGTAACAGGTTCGATACTTATAAATAGAAGCCTCATTCAAGCTATTCCGACATCACTTCCTCCAAAGCCAATTGAAGAGGTGACAAAGTCTTCTAACCTTCGAAGAATTCCTCCTGGAGTCCAAGGGAGATCACACTTTATGTACTTTTTGTATTTAATCGTTCAAATACGAATACTGTAAGAATTATGAGCTTTCAATCTATGATTACTTTTATTTCTTGCTGTGTTTTTGTTACCGTGAGTAGCTAAGCACTTAAAGTGTTGGCCTAGTTATGTAGTTACTATTGTTATGATGTTTGTTTCCTGTTAGATTATGCTTTCGTTAGATTTTCCTTGAATATCGTGTAACCCTGGGTTTTAGTAGTACGGGTGGTTTGGACCTTGCTTGCCCCATTATTAGACTATCATGTCAATATGGGATACATGGGTACTTAGGGGTGGTTCTATGACTTCCACACCTAGTGTAGAAACTAACCGGTTACCACTCAATATACTTAAAAAGCACAAGAACTCTTTCAGAGGGGGTTAATAATATGTATAGGTTATTAGATAAGTTTTAGGAATAGTTGGAATTAATCACTGCAACCTAGATATCCTACCTCCTATACGATTTTAGGGGAGTGAGAATAGGGGAAGTATATGATGTAGACTTAAAAATATACATATTCCAAGTCTATCGACCTTAGAAACCATTAATGAAACCATAGTTTGACATTTGCACAGGAAAAACGTTTCATAAACTGTTGTAATGATAGTAAATGTTAACACGTTTTTTCTCTCTGAATCTCCAACTTTTTAATTTTTTAGTAATTTAATTTTATTTTTATTATTGCAAAATCAATCCAAACATTTTTAAAGTGACATTTCAAATTTAAACTAATTACTACAACTTAGCGCCTTGAGACGACCTCGGAATTACTTTATATATACCCAACAAATGGTTCTTTCGCCCATTAGTTCGTTGTCAGGTAGATCGAGTTTAATAAATTTAAAACTTGATAAACTAATATTTAAAATAAAATATGCATCAAGTTTTTGGCGCCGCTGCCGAGGAGCTAAAAATTAGTAATAATTTGAATTTCTTATTTTATAATTCCCTTTGTAAATTTATTCTGGCTAGTATTTTCTGAAGTTTTTAGATAGAATAGATGTTGTAGACATCAGCGCGCTCACACATGGTCTGCAGGTCAATGCTTTGATTCCCAGATGACGTTTTAAAAACGGGCCATAGTGAAGCCCAAGATTGGATGATGACGTCAAATTTAAGATAATACAACTTTATGAGGAATTACGAACGAAACTTTCACAGGCACGATGATGAAGACGCTTACGAACTTAGCGCGTACGGTATTAGAAGATTATGGATCGTCTTCACTTCCTGGCGTTCACCGCGATTGCAATATGCTTAGTGTTTTCATTCACTCAAGGGACGAGCCTTGAGATGGAAAAACAGGCTTCCAGCAGGGACAATCACTACATGGGATCTCCTTAAAAAAGAATTTATTTGGGTTAGTGTCCCCCCTTTCTTAAAATGCCAAAGAAGAAATTATAAGTAATTCGCAATTTCAAGCAAGAGAGGGATGAGACATTGTATCATGCTTGGGAAAGATACAATGATCTTATTTACCGATGTCTGCTGCACGATCTGAACTGTTAACCGAAAGTTCATATCTTTTACACTGGATTAGACATCTCCACCTGCAGAATTCACTCTAATGGGTTCATTCCTCTGATGACACCAACTCAAGCCCTAGAATCAATACAAGTCATGGCAGACCATTCACATGACTGGTACGATGAAACAACCACTAAGGAAAGAATCAACGATGTCTTGGACAACGTTGATGCCATTCACAAAAGTTTCAAAGGGGAACATCCAACCAAAGAATACCCTCTTAAAAAAGAGGATGGGGCAATCAAGCATAGCAAATATATGGAATCCTTGGAAGAAACCATCATCAAATTTTGTGAAGAGACAATTAAAAAACAGACCACGGATGATGAAAGGATGAGGAAGATACTTGAAAACACGGAATCGAACATAAGGGCACTTAAAACTACAACAAAGAACCTACAGGAAAAAGCTTATCAATTAACCCATAAAGTCCTCACTAATATAGGAGAAAAAGTCAAGGCAATAATGAAAATTGGTAAGGAAAACATGAAGGAGCCGGTTCCTCGTGTTATCACCTACGCCGTTTCTAGGACATTTGAAGGAACAAATGGGTAGCCCTTACAGAACTCGCGAAATCGTTCGCATAATATTGGAAATCTTGGGAAATTCATACTGCGGAAAGCTCAGGAGATAGATGAAGGGGTCATGGATGTCGGTTGGGACATTACAAGCAAGGATGTAGAAAGGCTGAGGCGATTTCTAACACCTACCATACACACTTTACCCAACCTTGAACCAGTAGTGCAACCATATATACCACTGAGACTACTCCATGATAAGGATGAAATTGTAATAGACAAGGAAAAGGATTATTATATTCCTCTAAATGATAGTGTAATGCAACCTTTGACCCCTCAGACGGTTCACATCACACCACCTGACGATGATTATGTAGCACCGGCTACAAAATCAATGTCTAACAAGCAAGATTAAACAAATTCGAGGATGGGATTTTCTATATTACAGAGGTTTTCGAAAAAGAATATGATAACACTGTTATATAAACTGTATGATTGTGAGGCATTCATCAGAAAATTACTACACTAGTGAAGCACAATCATCATGGAATGAAATTTCAACAGAGTGATGGTTCTAATTTGTCATTTCCCTACCTAGTAGCAAATTATAGTGTTCATTGCTACTTTGACTCGCACTTAATCTCAAATGAGGGAAGGAACACCTTATTACTTGGCAAATATGGGTGGATGTACAAGCTCGTATCATCAAACAAAAAACAAAGCCTTTGTTGGGAGGCCCCCATGACATATTTTTTCATTCTGCATTATTGGTTGGTTTTATATGTTTTCAAGACTTGGTTTTCAGGATCAACAGCTAGGAGGCATTTATCCTTGGACTCCGGCTCGAATCAATAATTCATGTGGTAACTTTGTGAATTTTGGCAGTAGTTTATGGACGTAAAAATTTTAGCTTGTAACCTGTAACCATTATAGTTTACGACGTTATCCAGTTCAACAGGACACCGTAACTCTTTAAAAACTTAATATTTTCATACCACTTGATTACGACGTAACCACCAGAGTTACGCCGTAACCTCCTTCTGAAATCCTAAAAATTTAAGTTTTAAACATGTCTAAACCTTGTATACGTTAATGGACTTTGTGGGTATGTTCTCCGGAAGCCCTCACGAGACTAAACTCGTCCACTTGGGCTACCAAGTCGTTTAAAAGGCTTGTTGCATATGCTAAATGCAATCGTGATTCCTATGAAAGTAAGTTAGGTTTGTATTTCCTGTACACTTCATAATTCTTATAGAACGATTTTATACTTTGGTTTGTTTTTGTGATCACAAGGGATAAAGAGCTTGCGAGATGATAGAGATAATCTAAAAGATTTCCGCCAAATTTCAAATCTCGAAGCAATACTCAAGGAGTTTCTTGTCTTAATTCTATTCTTTCCTTTTTATTTCATTTCCTTAATGTACAATAGGGACATTGTACAAATCAAGTGGGGGGTGGGAGTAGAATTAATACTTGAAGTATGTTTTGCCTTCGATTTTCTAGTTTTCTTTGAAAATTATGCCAATTTTAAAAATTTTGACAAATTTTTCTTAAATAACTAGAATTAATCTTTGCCGAATGCACATTACCCTTTATTATTACTTGGTGAGATTTAAGCCTAATATTCCATTTCCATCATTAAAAAATCCACCAAAATATTGAGTGTGCCGGTAGTATTATAGACTTTAGATCTTGGCATGTACATCATTTCGAGACCTAATTGATTAGCAGGAATAGATAGTTCAAGAAGGCAACACTTAGAAAATCACCCAAATAGCATATATGTGTGTGTTTATCGACTTATTACACTGACTTGTCGACCTCCCGTGATAAACCCTTTTGTTGCACTCATTATTAGTGCAAGATACCCCTAGATCACCTTTGTTAAACCAATCTATGTTTTTACCCAATGTTATACGTATCGTTACACCATTTTGCCTTAACCTACCCTGTAGTCTATAGTTATCTTTGTTTTGAAATTTCTGGCTACTTAAGTTCATGGTTCGGTGGAATGGGAACGAAAATTTTATACATTCGTGGAAGACCAATCAGTTATGATCTACAAAGACCCCCCTATATCATAACTTTCGACATTGTTCATCTCAAGTGAGGGGATGTGCGTATAATATCAAATGCTGCAGTGGCAATAATAAAAAGATATAAACTCCTGTCGTATTTGCATGTTTAAAAAGAAAGAAAAAAAGGGCTTTTGGCATGCAACACTTAAAATACCAGCCCATTTTTGAGTTTTTTTCTCTCTCTACCTTTTTATTTCGTGCTAAAGAAAGAAAAGATGGTGCAAATTAAGTAATTATGAAAAATGGAGCTAGTAGCCTATTATTGCAATAATTATGAAGAATAGAGCTAGTAGCCCATTATTACACCAAGTCATCGCAATACTTATGAAGAATGGAGCTAGTAGCCCATTATTGAAGATCAGATTTTTAGACTTAGACTCTTGGACCTATGGATGGACAGTAGCTAGTTATGATAACCTTAGATTATTTTAGACTATTTGTTTTGTGTTTTTATATTAACAACCATTAAATGTGTATCCCATGTCTATCCTAACCCCTTTATCACCCTTTAAAACCATATTACCCTTGTTGCCTTTAAGAATTATTTAGACCCTAATTCTAGCTGGTGCAGATTTGTGTACTTTCCAAGCTTATGATAAAATACATGCTATGACTGTGCAATTAAGCGATCACCCCGAAAATGAAACACTTAGACTAGTGGAGAGTTGAGTGACTTTTTATCCCCTTTTAGTGAGGTGTTCAGCTTTGATGTTTGCTAGCATAAGTATTTTATAGATTCATTTCTTGAATTGATTCTCGAGAAATCTTTTTATGAAATATTCTAACAGGTTCTACTTGAGGGCAAGCAAAAGTCACGTGGGGGGATATTTGATAACATCAAATATTTAATACTTTTTAGTGAAAAAATACCCCTATATTACCTGCAAATGTTTCACTAATACTCGAAAACAAGATATTTTCTATCATTTTGTAGTTTTCAGGTGAAATGAAGGAAAATGACAAGAAACAAGGAAAAAATGGCTTAAAGTGTAATTATTCAAAGAATGTTATGGCGTAACACCAAAAATGGTTACACTGTAACATAAATTAAGCAAGTATGAAGATCAAGGACAACTTTACGGCGTAACACCATATCTAGTTACACCGTAAACATGTATTTGGAAGGAAATCTTACCAAAGATAGAGTAACGGCGTAACACCCCTTATGGTTACATCGTAACCATGAAGATCCACAAATATGGAAAGAAGATCACGTACGTATGGAAATTATTTGAAGTTTAAGGCGTAACGCAATATCTGGTTAAGCCGCAACAATTGCTTATTTATGGAATGCCGTGTAAGAAGGTTACAGCGTAACACCTTTATCAGTTACGCCGTAACAAATTCGATACTTATAAATAGAAGCCTCATTCAAGCTATTTCGACATCACTTCCTCCAAAGCCAATTGGAGAGGCGACAAAGTCTTTCAACCTTCGAAGAATTCCTCCTGGAGTCCAAGGGAGATCACACTTTATTTACTTTTTGTATTTAATCGTTCAAATACGAATACTGTAAGAATTATGAGCTTTCAATCTATGATTACTTCTATTTCTTGCTGTGTTTTCGTTAGCATGAGCAGCTAAACACTTAAAGTGTTGGCCTAGTTATGTAGTTACTATTGTTATGATGTTTGTTTCCTGTTAGATTATGCTTTCGTTAGATATTCCTTGACTATCGTGTAACCCTGGGTTTTAGTAGTACGGGTGGTTTGGACCTTGCTTGCCCCATTATTAGATTATCATGTCAACATGGGATCCATCGGGTACTAGGGAGGATCTATGACTCCATCCCTAGTGTAGAAACTATCCGGTCTCCGAACTTATCACTCAATATACTTAAAAAGCACAGGAACTCTTTTAGAGAGGGTTAATAATATTTATAGGTTACTAGATAAGTTTTGGGAATACTTAGGATTAATCACTACAACCTGGATATCCTACCTATTCAAGTCTATCGACCTTAGAAACTATTAATGAAACCATAGTTTGACATTGCACAGGAAAACATTTTCATAACAGTAGTAATGAAGTAAATAGGTTAACACGTTTTCTCTCCTGATATCTCAAACTCTTTTAATTTTCAGTAATTAATTTTATTGTTATTTATTTCAAATCAATCCAAAAACCATTTTTAAAATGTGACATTTCAAATTAAAACCAATTACAACTTAGCTCTTGGGACGACCTCGGATTTACCATTTTATACTACCGACAATCGGGTTCTCAGCCCATTAGTGTGTTGTCAGGTAGATTGAGTTTAATAAATTTAAAACTTGATAAATTAATATTTAAAAGAATTATGCATTCAAGTTTTGGAGCGCTGCCGAGGAGCTCTAAAATTTAGTAATAATTTAATTTTATGAACATATTTCCGTTTGTAAATATATTCTGCTAGTTTTTCTTGAAGTTTTCAAATATGGAAGATGATGTAGACATCAACGCTCTCTCCATGGTGCAGTCAATAGCTTTGATTCCAGATGACATTAAACCAGGCATAATGAACCCCAAGATTGGTGATGACGTTAAATTTGAGATAAATACAAACTTTATAAGGGAATTACGACACAAACTTTTCGCATGCACTCGATAGAATGATACGCCTTAACGACATTGTGAGTACGGTATTAGAGATTGTGGATATCTTCCACTTCCCTGGCTTCACTCGCGATGCAATTATGCTTAAGGTATTTCCATTACACTCAAGGGACGAGCCTTGAGATGGAAAAACAGGCTTCCAGCAGGGACAATCACTACATAGGATCTCCTTAAAAAAGAATTAATTTGGAGATATTGTCACCCTTTCATAACTGCTATGAAATTAGAAGTAATCCGCAATTTTAAGCAAGAGAGGGATGAGACATTGTATCATGCTTGAGAAAGATACAATGATCTTCTTTACCAATGTCTGCTGCACGATCTAAACTATTAACAGAAAGTTCACATCTTCTACACTGGATTAGACATCTCCACCGATAGAATTCTTAACTCCTATATTACCTGCAAATGTTTCACTAATACTCAAAAACAAGATATTTTCTATCATTTTGTAGTTTTCAGGTGAAATAAAGAAAAATGACAAGAAACAAGGGAAAAATAGCTTGAAGTGTAATTTTTCAAAGAATGTTATGGCGTAACACCAAAAATGGTTACACCGTAACTTAAATTAAGCAAGTACGAAGATCAAGGACAACTTTACGGCGTAACACCATATCTAGTTTACCACCGGTAAACTGTATTTGGAAGGGGAAATTCATGACCCAAAGAAGATACGCTCGCTTTCGGCGTAACACCCCTTATGGTTACGTCGTAACCATGAAGATCCACAAATATGGAATTAAGATCACGTACGTATGGAAATTATTTGAAGGTTACGGTGTAACGCAATATCTAGTTACGCCGCAACAATTGCTTATTTATGGAATGTCGTGTAAGAAGGTTACAGCGTAACACCTTTATCAGTTACGCCGTAACAGGTTCGATACTTATAAATAGAGGCCTCATTCAAGCTATTCCGACATCACTTCCTCCACAGCCAATTGGAGAGGTGACAAAGGCTTTCAACCTTTGAAGAATTCCACCTGGAGTCCAAGGGAGTAGATCACACCTGTATTTACTTTTTGTATTTATGTTTTCAATCAAATATTGTAAGAATTATGAGCTTTCAATCTATGATTACTTCTATTTCTTGTTGTGTTTCTGTTACCATGAGCGGCTAAGCACTTAAACTGTTGGCCTAGTTATGTAGTTACTATTGTTATGATGTTTGTTTCCTGTTAGATTATGGTTTCGTTAGACATTCCTTGACTATCATGTAACCCTGGGTTTTAGTAGTATGAGTGGTTTGGACATTTCTTCCCCCATTATTAGATTATCATGTCAATATGGGATCCATTGGGTACTAGGGAGGGTCTATGACTCCATCCCTAGTGTAGGAACTAACCGGACTTCACACGTATCACTCAATATACTTAGAAAGCACATGAACTCTTTTAGAGGCGGTTAATAATCTTTATAGGTTATTAGATAAGTTTTGGGAATAGTTGGGATTAATCACTGCAACCTGGATAACCTACCTCCTAGACGATTTGGGACTGATTCGGAATCGCAGGAAGTATAGGATGGACTGTATATGCACATTCAAGTCTATCGACCTTAGAAACTAGTAATGAAACAATAGTTTGACATTGCACAGGAAATTGTCTTCATAACAATAGAAATAAAGTAACTAGGTTAGCACGTTTTCTCTCTTGATATCTCCTATCCTTTTACTTTTCAGTTATTTATTTTATTGTATTGTTATTTATTTATTCCAATTAAAATCAAAAACCATTTTCAAAAACTTGACATTTCAAATTAAAACTAATTACAACTTAGCTCTCGGGACGACCTCGGATTTACCAATCTATACAACCCACATCGGATTATATGCCCGTTAGTGTGTCGTTAGGTAGATCGAGTTTTATAAATTTAAAACTTGATAAAAATATATTTTAAAAGAAAATACGCATCAAGTTTTTGGCGCCGCTGCCAAGGAGCTAAAAATTAGAATTAAATTGATTATTTCATTATTTCTCTTCTTTCTCTAAACTCTGTATCTGCGGGAACCATGGCTGGAGCAGACATCGATACTCTCACTATGGAACAATAGTTAGCATTGTCATGAGAAAACCAGGCACCGGGCGTGGTTAAACCCTACACGATATTCGGAAAGGCAATGTCAATTTCGAAATCAAGAGTCAATTCATGCGCGAATTGAGGGAAGACACTTTCTTCGGGAATAAAGACGAGGATTCTCACGATCACATTGATCAGGTCCTCAGCATCGTTGGCTTATTCAATATTCCCGGAGCCTCTAAAGACCTGGTCATGCTCCGAGTTTTTCCCTTTACTCTTACCGGATCTATAAAAAAGGATGGTGTGGACAGACTCGCCAGGAACTATCATTATTGGGTTCTCCTCAAAAGGCCATTTATCCAAAGGTATTCCCACCTTCCATGGACTGCGAAGCAGCTTGAGATATTCATAACTGTCAAGCAGAAGGAGATGAAATCTTTTATACCTAGCTATGGGAACAGTATATATTATGACCTGCTATACAAGTGCACCCTACCCACTGACATCATAGTGCAGCTAAAAGGTAATATCTTTTATAAGTGTTTGAGCACTATAAACCGTCAATTGCTTGATTCACAGGGACCTATGCCTCAGATGAGACTGGCCCAAGCTCTCACAGCAATTCAGACCATGGCTGATCATTCTCAAAAATGACACGACGGAACAACAAGCAGTCATATCGAAAGCAGTAGTAACAAGGATGGACTAGCTACTTTGGTGAATAAGTTGGACAACCTGGGATGAGACATGAAGAAGCTAAAGGAAAGTGTTCATGCAATCCAGGTTGGATGCCAAATTTGCGAAGGGCCTTACCTCGACAAGGATTGTCCCCTCAACCAGGAAGTAAAACAAGTTGAAGAGGTCAGATATGGAGAATTTAGAGAACATCGCTTTTAAGGGAATAATGTGGGAAACGTTTCATGTAGGACCACCTGGATACTACACTAAGGCTGATAACCGTCCACCATATGGGGACAAAAGGCAAATCTTAGAAGAACTATTAGCTAAGCATCAAGAGGAATCTGCTCGAATAAGTACTAAAATGGAGGTGCGTATTAAGAAGCTTTAAGAGAATGCTTAGATTAATACTAGGAACCAAAGCGCCTCTCTAAAAAATTTAGAAACCCAGATCAAACAATTGGCTAAGGAAATTCATTTTGATAAAATCCTTAATTCATCCTCAGAACAAGTTAAAACAGTTACTTCTGATCAAGAAACATCTGGGCTTAACAAACTCCTTGGAGTATCCTTCATATCGGGACCTGGAAGTAATACTCCTGAAGTTTTACAACACCAACTTCCACCTAAAGAGTTAAATCCAGGAAGCTTCACACTCCCCTACACGATCGGTAAATTTAATTTTTACGCCATGGTTGACCTAGTGTCTAGTGATTACTAGTAGTACCTAGGAGTTATAATTTGAAACACTTGCTTATTATAGATCTTAAGAAGAAAAAATATGCTTTGTGGAAATGGCAGATATGTCTAAAAAGGCACCTTTAGGAATAGTTGAAAATGTTCTAGTTGAGATTGATAAATTCTTATTCCCTGCTGATTTTGTAATCCTTGACAACACCCCTTCTGAAACTACAATTTTAGGGAGACCCTTATTGGCTACCATTCATGCAAAAATAGATGTCTACGCTGGAAAAATATCCTTGGGAATTAATGAAAATAGAATAAGCTTTAATACAATGAGAAAAGACCATAATTATGCGAAATTCCTAGAGAAAAAATTTCTATGGTTAGACCCCAATCCCTGCGCCAGATCAGAATAATAATCAATCGGTTAGCAAAGAGTCATGTAACTGGGAACAATGGTCCCCTAACTTTGATGATCGGGATCATAGAAACGGAAAATTATATTTAAATGACAATGTTATAGAGCACCATTCTGTACACTATATAAAATAGAATACATGTGAACAAACCAAAATGTGGCCATCCTGTGACCCTGAAAAAAAATGTGTGACGGTGGGGTAGAAATCTATGGGGTATCTTAAAACTTAGAAGATTAAGTTTTGGTATTGTAATACGATAAGGAGAGAAAAAATTATAAAAAGGAAAAGGGCTATTCCTTTCATGATTTCCTTTTAGCAGTTGTAAATAGGAAAAAATCCTACCAGTGCCTTGTTGTTAAGGGAGAATTTATAAAAATCGATACACTGAATGGTGTGATATTAGTCATAATCCTAAGCCTCTTTAGAATCAAAACAAATCGATGACCTCGAGATTATACTTTAGGGAACGAACATTAGATCACAGGTCGGGCATATGACATTAGTGAACCTGTAAAAAAGGCATTATTAAAATTATGGTTGATTGATTGTTTCCAAGATGACTCGGCTATTGTAAATAACCCAACCCATAGGAGCTTTGATGATTACAAGTGGGAATTTAATTTAGAAATCGATAAACTAGCTGATGAGTACGAACTTGGAATAGGGAAGAAGACACATTCTCGATAACATATGGGAAATTGTAACCAAGTGCATAATAAAAATTATGAGTGACACAATTATAAGTTCGAAAATGAAGAATGTGAGGAAATTTGGGATTAGAGGACACAAGACTATCTATCACCAAAAGTACAAGTTGAACTCCTTTTGAGGTTAGAAAATACTCGAATTTGAATGCCGTGGACAAAGTTTCATATGTGTTACCAAAGATATTGGATAATATTTTACCTCTTGGAAGAAAGAACGGATCTAAATTTAAGGAAATGATCCGAAAAGAAGTAGAAAACAAAAAAACATAGAAAGGGGCATGAGTCTAACTTAAAGACTTGTTAATAAACAAAAGTGCTTTTCAGGAGACAACCCATCCTTTATTTAATGAAATTTCTTTTTTGCATTAGTTGGTTTTCATGTTTCTTGCTTTGTTTTGCAGAATTCAGAAGCTAGGAGGCAAATATCAAGACCGGCTCGACTCAAAATCATGTGGTAACTTTGTTGAATCAGCAGTAGTTACGGCGTAATGATGACATCAAATAACGTCTATTTTTATAGCATTGTTGTATCCCATGTATATTACCTCATTTTGCTATAATTTTTTGAAAAGATATTGTTTATTATCATTTTGTATTTGTGAATTACAGTTATTATGTATAGTACTTGTGAAGTTATGCTAAAAGGCACGGCCATTTTGGAGCTAATAAACGATGAGTACAAGTAAGTATACTGATTCTGACAGCAACGCTGTATTATTCTAGACTATTGACGTATCCAGACTTTGCGAATCAAAAGACCATGCCTGACTTTGAGGATACGTCGTATCCACATCTATATATACGTCTCGTTGATATATATACCATTGGTTCTAATATCTAATGAAAAGCACACTTTCAGCCATACTCAGTACCAAGAAGTCGTTACGCATACCCAAGATGTACAAAACCCCCCACCCGTTTTATTGTTTTTAAAAACCCCCAAAGAGCCAATACGCCATACCCAATGAGCCAATACGTCGTACCCAAGGACCCTAATATACCGTACCGGAGTAGCCCAATACGCCGTACCCAATAGGTCTGATATGCCGTATCCAGGATGTCTGATACACCGTATCCATATCAACTCAACAAAATTTTAGATATTGTTATATTCTTGGGAGCCCACGCAAGGTCTCCCAAAGTACGCTGTATTATTAGCTTCCCATTACACCGTTTATCGAACGACTACAAGACACTTATATATACAGAGAGACACCTAACTCTGTATTTTAATCAGGCAAGTGAATCCCTAAACCACCAAGTTGAATAAGAGACGAATAAAGGAGCCTAGAAAGTCAGAAAAGAGCCTCAAGATAATAGGATAACTCTTGTAATATTCGTGCAACTGAATATGCGTTCGATTAAGGTTTCTTTATTTTAATGTTCATATATCATAACCGTGTATATGTTTTACAATTGACTATGTCGGCTGATTACCTTTAGTTATAATCCATGTTATGTAAGATCTAATTTGTTTTGTTTGTTATTTTGATTGCTCTTAATTTATCGTTTGATTGTTGTTTATGTTTTTATCCAAATTTATATCATTTACAGTGCTTAACGTTATGTGACCTATCATTCAACTGGGTCTAGTCCTACATATTTAATGCGCTACTTCGGTGTTGTTTGGGTGTAGGCTAAGAGTCTGGGATAGCTCTCCATATTGCAACTTATATATCTAGAATAATAGGATCACAAATATTGAGTTATCCCTTGCTTTAGGTTTAGTGAGCGTAGTAGAGCCATAAGGTGTACTTTTGGTTATCAACAAGTTGTTCTCTATTTCCATTGGTAAGGACTCGACTAGTGGGCTACTCGTATATCAGAGAGTCGTGGAAGCAGTGAAGTGGGTAACTATAAGTGTCGATGAGCTAGGTTTAGTAAGAGGTAAGAGCACCATTATTAATCTCCTAAGGTAGATTATAATCAACAAATGCTTGCTTTATGCGGATGCGTCTAATTGTGACAGAATTAGCGTGTCTAGGTCTTAGGAAGAAGTACCGCCTAAGTCTAGGAATGATATGCCCCTTCGAGATAAGAAAATCATTGCACTAATAAACAAACCTACGTTTTATCGGATTATTCATGGTTGATACGTTTTCCTTACATTAGTTCTCGACCGCTTCTCTATCGTTTGTTTGTCTTTTTATGTGTGTTTATTGCTTTACTTGACATCAAAACCTTAGGTTAGATAACTAAACCTCGTGCCAGTCTCTCAGGCTGAAAACCCCCTTTTACATTAGTTTTAGGTTTAACTTAGATAACTAAAATACTGATAGAATTAAGATTAACGCTCTCGCTCTTAGTGATCGACACCCTACTTACCACGAAACTCCATCTGACCGGGTACACTGCATGTTAAAGTTTTGTTTTTAGGTATAGTCGGCATAAAATAAATAGTAAAACTTGATATAATAATAACACCTACACAACGACACATCATTTGTGCAGGTCATTTTCTAGACACGTCAAGCCAACGAATTTTTGGAAAATAGTTAGAGTTGTAAAACCTTCATGGGAAAAATACAGTAGACTTAGAACATGTTGAGATAGTTATGAATAGAGTTTGGTAGTCGTTTGAGGCCGTTTGGTATTTTTTTTGAAATTCGTCAAGTGATTAAGAAAATTGGTCGAAAGGGTTAAAAGGCTATATGAATATAAGGCGAAACATTTAGGACGTTGTGATAAGTGAATTAAGACGCACACATGAATTCTATGATATAAGATTATATATATGTCGAAACATATTATTTTCTTTTCTTTCTCGCGCTTATGCAACTTATGCATTTTCTTATAAGTTATATTCTTCTAATACGCGCATATATTATAGATCGCGGGTGAGATGTTGTCGCCGTTCTTTCTATGTTGAATTTCTCGTTCGATGCTTCTACTTACAGTGAGTTCATAGCCCCACCTTTTCTCTTTTAATGGTTTTCATAAACTGTTTTTAGGGTGAGAATACATGCTCATTTTATTAATAAAACTTACTGATTTCTACTACTTAAGCGTTACATGACTATTTTTACTAAAGCTTTTAGATCTTTTCTACATGACTGCTAATACATGTGTGATACATGATTGTTTACTTATGTACTTATTAAAGTTTGATTTGCTTACTACATGATTTA